>JAQZBX010009294.1:0-46382 GCA_029593785.1 Cabassous unicinctus
AAGCATGTGCAACAAAAGAAATAAATAGATAAATGGGACCACCTCAAAATTGAACACTTTTGCACCTCACAGGACTTTGTCAAAGTGGTGAAAAGGCAGTCAACTCAATGGGAAAAAATACTTGGAAATCACATGTCCAATAAGGGTTTATTATCCATGATATATAAAGAGATGTTACAACTCAACAATAAAAAGACAAATGACCTGAGTGAAAATGAGCAAAACACTTGAATAGACATCTTTCCAAAGAAGAAATACAAATAGCAAAAATAAACACATGATAAAATGCTCAACATCATTAATGATTAGGGAAATGCATATCAAAACTACAGTGAGATCTCCTTTCACACCTCTCAGAATGGCCACTATTAAAAAAACAGAGAACTACAAGTGTTGGAGAGGATGTGGAGAGATAGGAACACTTATTCACTGTTGGGGGGAATACAGAAAGGTACAGACACTGTGGAGGAATGTTTGGTAGTTCCTAAAGAGGTTGAATATAGACTTGCCATGTGACCCTGCAATACCACTACTGCATATATACTCAGAAGAACTGAGACCAGTGACACGAATAAACATCTGCACACCTATGTTCATAGTGGTGTTATTCATGATTGCCAAAATTTGGAAACAACCCAGGAGTCCATCATTATGATGAATGGATAAACAAACTGGTCTATTCACACAATGGAATATTATGCAGCTGTAAGAAGATATGAAGTCATAAAGCATATGACAACATGGATGAACCTGGAGGACATTATGTTGAGTGAAGCAAGCCAGACACAAAATGACAAATACTGTATGACTGCATTATGATGAACCAAATATATTGTGTAACATATTGCTTGATTCAAAAAAAAATTTTATGTATTCAGGTTTTAATTGAGAAATGTATGTATTTATTCATGTGTGTTTACTTTTTAGTTTTTAGTCATTTATATTTTCAATTATTAAATATACAAAATAAAGTGAAAAAAAATAAATATAAAGAAAAAGAAAACACTCCAAGTAGGATTGAACTGACAGGGCTGTCAAGGAGTCACATCTGATGGCAGAACTAGGTAGTAACTGTGAGAAAATTAAAAATAAATAAGTTAGTTTTTTTCTGGCCTTTATAGCTTCACCTCTAAGGCTCTAGGAAGCAGGTCTGCAACCCATTACTTAGTCCAGAGCCCAGGTTTGAGCAGCTAACAGGGACAACCCTAACGATCCAGTTCAAACAAAGAATCAAAGAGCAGCAGTAACCACACAGCCCCCCACCACAAAATCCCAAAGAAAGAGAAAGAAATTGAGCATCTGAGTAAACTACATCCTAACCAAATGCCTAGACATCAGCAAAAATATATGAGCCAGACTAAGAAAATTGAAGCCATGGCCCAGGAAAAGGAATATATCAAAGTTCCAGAAGAAATGCAGGATTTGAGAGACCTAGCTAATGAGAAGTGTACAAATTTCCAAAATCAAATTAATGAGATGAAAGACAATATGGCTAAAGAGATGAATAGCATCAAGAAGACACTGAGCAAGCACAAAGATGAATTTGAAATCTGGAACAAAAAAGTAACAATCTCATGGGAATGAAAGACACAATAAGTGAGATCAAAAGCACATTAAAGGCTTACAACAGCAAACTTGAAATGATAGAAGAAAGAACAATTGATACTGAAGATAGAACAGCTGAATTTGAAGAGAAAAAAGAACAGAGGGAGAAAAAAATGGAAAAAATTGAGCAGGGGGGCTCAGGGCATTGAAAGATAACACAAAAAGCAACAATATGCATGTCATAGAAGTTCTAGATGGAGAAAAAAAGGGAAAAGGGGCAAAAAGAATGTTTGAGGAAATAATAGCTGAAAATTTCCCAACTCTCACAAAAGAAATGACCCTACATGCAAGAAGCCCACCTTACCACAATCAGAATAAATCTGAATAGACGTACTCCAAGAAACATGCTAGTCAGAATGTAAAATGTCAAAGACAAAGAGAAAATTCTGAGAGCAGTGAGAGAGAAAGAAACCATCACTTACAAGGGATGCCCAGTAAGACTTAGTGCAGATTTCTCATTAGAAACCATGGAAGCAAGGAGACAAGTGGTATGATACAGTTAGGAGACTGAAAGGGAAAAATTGCTGGCCAAGAATTCTGTATCCAGAAAATGTCTTTCATATATGAGGGTTAGTATAAAAGATTCACAAACAGAAACTAAGAGAGTTTGTAATAAAGAATGAATCCATCTTGCAGGAAATATTAAAGAAAGCCTTAGAGCCTGAAAGAAAAAGAAAGGAGAGAGGCCTGGAGGGGAGTACAGAAGAAAGAAGGCAGAAAGGATAAGCAAAAGAGTGAAAACACAGACCAAAATATATGACAAATGAAAAACAAAGAATAAAATGGTGAAAATAAATAATGCATTTACAGGAATATCAATGAATGTGAATATCTGTCAAAAGATATAGGCTGACAGAATGTATATAAAAAATCATGAGCACTCCATATGCTGCTTATAACAGACCCACCTTAGACCCAGGGATATAAACCAGCTTTAAGTGAAAGGTTGGAAAAAGTTACTCCATGCAAATAGTAACCAAAAGGAGCAGAAGTAGCTATACTATTATTGGACAAAACAGAGTTTAAGTGCAAAAAAATTGTAAGAGATTGAGAAGGCCATTAATTATTACTAAAAGAGACGATCCACTAGAAAGATATAACAGACATAAATATCTATGCACCAAACCAGGGTGCCCCAAAATACATGAGACAAACTCTGGCAAAACTGAATGGAGAAATGGACATCTCTACAATAATCTTTGGAGACTTCAACACACCACTCACATCATTAGACAGAACAACTAGACAGAAGATCAACAAGAAAATAAAGAACTTAAACAATTTGATAAATGAGTTAGACCTAAAAGACATATACAGAATTGCTGCATCCAATCTCAGCAAGGTATACATTCTTCTCACATGCTCATGGATCCTTTTCCAGGATAGACCACATGTTAGAGCACAATTCAGTTCTCAGTAAATATAAAATGACTGAAATTATACAAAGCACCTTCTCAGATCATAAGGGAATGAAACTGGAAATCAATAACAAACAGGAAAAAGGTAAACTCACAAATGTGTGGAAGCTAAACAACATGCTCCTTAATAATCATTGGGTCAAAAAAGATATTGTAAGTGAAATCAGTAAATGTATTGAGACAAATGAAAACGAGAACGCAACTTAGTCACTGTTGATAGGAATGCAGACTGGTACACCCACTGTGGAGGACTGTTTGGCAGTTCCTAAAGAAGTTGAAAATAGATTTGCATTGTGACCCTGTAATACCATTATTGGGTATATACTCAGAAGAACTGAGAGCAGTGACATGAAGAGGCATCTGCACACCTATGTTCATAGCAGTGTTATTCACGATTACCGAGAGCTGGAAACAACTCAGGTGTCCATCAACTGATGAATGGATAAACAAACTGTGGTATATTCACACGATGAAATATTATGCAGCTGTAAGAAGAAATGAAGTTGTAAAGCATATGACAACATGGACAAACCTGGAGGACAGTATGCTGTGTGAAGCAAGCCAGACACAAAAGGCCAAATATAAGAAGATTGCATTACTAGGAACTAAATGTATTGTGTAACATAGTGTATGATTCCATTTATATAAAATGTAAATATAAATCAATTTATATAGGAAAGAAAAAAGTATTACAACAAAAATAGCCAGAAATGGAAGCTGTGGACAGAAGGGGAAGCATAGAGAGATCAAGAGGTGATGGATTTTCTTATTAGCTTTTTTTTTGTTTATTCTTATTGAAATAATGAAAATGCTCTAATGATGACTGAGGTGATGAATGCACAACTATGTAACTGTGCCAAATACCACTGATTATGCACTTTGGATGAATTGTATCCTTTGTTGATGTGTATCAATAAAATTTATTTGTTTTTCTTTTTTTTAAAAAAAAGGAAAACAGCACTTAAAAATGGGAAAATATGTGAATACACATTTACCAAAGGAGAAACATTCAATTCTTTTCATCACTAGGGAAATCAAATTAAAATCTGCTATGAGTTATCATATACACATACTGGAATGGCTAAAATCAAGAGAGATAATACCATCTGTTAAAGATGTGGAAAAACTGGAGCCCTCATAAATTTCTGGTGAGAATGCAAAATGATGCTGACACTTTGAGAAACAATTGTCAGTTTTTTAAACATATAAACTTACCATAATTCTTGCTAATTCCACTTTGAGAAATCTATCCAAGACAAATGAAATCATGTCTGTACAATAATTCCTGGGGCAAGTTCATGGCAGCAAAAACTGGGGAAAAAAATAAGAATGTCTATTAACTGGTGCATGGATAACAAAATGTGGTACATCCATAAATAGATTTACAGCTTTAACTATCTAATTTTAAGCTCCCCCATGCTGCCCTTGGAAGCAGCCCCACCCAGCCTGTTCCCAACATGCCTGGAGGGCATGCAGGTCTCTGCAGTACTAACTTTAGCATTAATTATAGGTTCAAATAGGACAGAAGAACCATGTGTAGGGAAGCCACAACCGAGTCAACTCTGTCACTCTGGGGAGCATAAATGCCAGAGTAGGGCCCACTGGCAAGGCACCAAACTCTTGAGCTGTCTGCCTTGACTCTCTTTTCTGGATGTCTCCAGAGCCCTCAGGAGACATGCTATTTGGGGTAGTATCTACTTTGGCAGTCAAAGAGATCCTGCTGAGACATGCATAACATCTGGGGAGAGGATCAATAAAGAAGCAAACAGCTTGAATAATATGATAAATGGACTAAACCTAATAAATATATACAGAACATTGCACCCCAAAAGAGCAAGGTATACATTTTTCTCAAGTGCTCATGGATCTTTCTCCAGGATTGAGCATATGTAGGGTCACAAAGCAGATCTTCATAAATTTAAAAAGATCATAATTATTCAAAGCACTGTCTCTAATCATAATGGAATAAAGTTGGGAATCAACAAGAGGCATAAAAAGGGGAAATTCACAAATATACAGAGACTAAACAACACACTTTTAAATAATCAGTGGGTCAAAGAAGAAATTTTGAAAGAAATCACCAAATATTTTGAGGCAAAAGAAAATGAGAACACAACATATCAGAACCTATGGGATGAAGCAAAGGTGGTGCTGAGAGGAAAATTTTTAGCCCTCAATGTTTATATTTAAAAAGAAGAAAGAGTTAAATCAATGACCCAACTACACAGCTGGAGGAATGAGGAAAAGAACAGCAAAGTAATCCCAAAGTAAGCAGAAGGAATGAAGTAACAAAGATCAGAGCAGAAATAAATGAAATTGAGAACAAAAATAAAACAATAGTTAGAATGAACAAAACCACAATTTGGTTCATCAAGAAGAGTAATGAAATCAACAAACACGTTGCTAGTCAGACAAAGAAAAAAGAGAGAAGATGGAAATAAATAAAATGAAAAAATGGGGACATTACTACTGATCCCAAAGAAATAAAAGGCATCATAAGAGGATACTATGAAGAACTGTATGCCAACAAACTTAACAATGTAGACAAAATGGAAAAATTCATAGGAATGTACAAACAGCCTACACTGACCATAGAAAGAATAGAAGACATCAAAAAAAAAAAGAAAGAAAGAAAGAAAGAAAAGAAAAAGAAAATGAAAACCACAAGTAAAGAGGTTGAAACAGCCATCAAGCAACTCCCCAAAATGAAAAACCCAGGATGAGATGGTTTCACAGGTGAGTTCTACCAAGTATTCAAGGAAGGTTTAATACCAATCTTATTCATTCTTCATTCTATGAAGCCAATATCACCCTAAAACCAAAGAAAATTACAGACCCATTTCCCTAATGAATATGGATACAAAAATCCTCAACAAAACACTTGCTAATCAAATCCAACAACATATTTAAAGATTTATTCATTATGATCAAGTGGGTTTAATATCAGTCATGCAAGTGTGGTTCAATACAAAAAATCAATCAGCATAATATGCCACATTAATAAATCAAAGAAAAATCACATGATCCTATTGATTAATGCAGATAGGCATTTGGCAAAATACAGCATTCTTTCTTGATAAAAATACTACAAAAGATAAGAATTGAAAGAAGCTTTCTCAATATGATAAAGGCCATATATGAAAAACCCACAGCTAACTTTGTATTTAATGTTGAAAGACTGAAAGCTTTTGCTTTGAGAACGGGAACAAGACAAGGACAACTCTGTTGTCCAATACAGTGCTAGAAGTTCTCGCTAGAGCAATCAGGCAAGAAAAAGAAATAAAAGGCATCAAAATAGAAAGGAATAATTAAAATTTTGCTATTCACTGATGATATGATACTATACCTAGAAAATCCCAAAAAATCTACAACAAAGCTGCTAGAGCTAATAAACAATTTCAGCAGAGTGGCAGAATATAAGATTAGTACACAAAATCAATAATGTTTCTACACACTAGTATGTGCAATCTGAGGAGGAAGTCAGGAAAAAAATTCCATTTACAATAGTGAATAAAAGAATCAAATATTTAGGAATAAATTTCACCAAGGACATAAAGCACTTGTATTTAGAAAACCAGAATTCATTGGTAAAAGAAATAAAAAGACCTAAATAAATGAAAGAAAATTCCATGCTCATGGATTAGAAGACTAAATATCATTAAGATGTAAATTCCACCCAAATTGATATACAGATTCAATGCAATCAAGAAAATATTCCATCAGTATTTTTTTAGATTTATTTTTATTTTTATTCATTTTCCCCCTTTGCTGCTTGTGCTTGCTGTCTGCTTTCTCTGTCCATTTGCTGTGCATTTCCTCTGTCTGCTTGTCTCCCCTTTTGTTGCATCATCTTGCTGCACCAGCTGTCCACAGGTGTGGGCCATCAGCTCTCCCTGGGCATGGGCCAGTTTGCCCTCATCAGAAGGGCCTAGGAACCTAAACCAGGGCCTCCCATATGTTAAGTGGGAGCCCAACTACTTGAGCCATATCTGCTTCCGTCTATGAGTATTTGTTAAAAGAAATGGAAAACACAATTATCAAATCTATTTGCAAGGGTAAGGGGCCCCAAATAGCCAGAAACTTCTTAACAGAAGAACGAAGTTGGAGGACTCTCACTTCCAGACTTTAAATCATATTACCTAGATACAGTGGTAAAAACAGCATGGTACTGGCATAAAGATGTACACATAGACCAATGGAACTGAATTGATGGTTCAGAAACAGATCTTCACATTGATGGTCAAGTGATTTTGATAAGGCTTTTAAATCCACACACCTGGGACAGAACAGTCTATTCAACAAATGGTGCTAGGAGAACTGGATATACATAGACAAAGAAAGAGGATCCCTATCTCATACCATAATCAGAAATTAACTCAAAATGGACCAAAAACCTTACTATAAAGCTATAACCATAAAGCTCCTAGTGGAAAATGTGGGGAAATATCTTCCAGACCTGGTGGTAGGTGGTGGATTCTTAAACATTATACTGAAAGCAAGAGCAACAAAAGAAAATATGGGTAAATGGGACCTCCTCAAACTTAAACACTTTTCTGATTCAAACAACTTCACCTAGAAGGGAAAAGGCAGTCTACTCAATGGGAAAAAAAATATTTGGAAACCACATATCCAATAAGGGTTTGATTTCCAAGATGATTTGTCAACAATAAAAGAACAAGCAACCCAATTTAAAAATGGGCAAAAGATTAAATAGACATTTCTCCAAAGAGGAAATACAAATGATGAAAAAGCACATGAAAAAATGTTCAATATTACTAATAATTAGGGAAATGCAAATCAAAATGGCAATAGGATAACATTACACACTGAATAGAATGGCCATTATTTCAAAAAAACAAAACAGAAAGTTCTGGAGAGGATGTGGAGAAATAGGAACACCCCTTCACTGTTGGTAGGAACATAAAATAGAGCAGCCTCCGTGGAAGACAGTTTTGCTGTTCCTCAGGAAGATAAATATAGTACTGCCTTATGATCCAGCAATTCCCCTTCTAAGAATATATCCAGAAGTACTGAAAACTGTGAAAAAGACATTAGCACATCGATGTTCATAGAGGTGTTATTCACAACTGCCAAAAGATGGAAACAATCCAAGTGTCCATCAAGCAATGAACGGATAAACAAAATGTGGTATATGCATACAATGGAATACTATGCTGCTGTGAGAAGAAATGAAATTGTGGCACATATGATAACATGGATGAACCCTGAAACATTATGTTAAGTGAAATAAGCCAGACACAAAAGGACAAATATTGCATAGTCTCATTAATATGAACTAAATATGAGGAATAAATTCATAGAGATATAACCAAGGTTATTAGAAGATAAGAGGGGTGCTGAGAAGGTGTCCTGATACTTAACATATGTGGAAGTTTTAATTAACTTGACTGTAAAAGTGTGGAAATGGATAGGGTTGATGGTAACACATTATAGTGAGTAGAACTAATGCAGCAACTAATACTCTAGGGACTCAATAACATAGTGAACCCAGAGGTAGATGAGAATTGTGGTTAATATTACAAATACAAGAATGCCCTATGAACTAGAAAAATGTACATCACTATTTCAAGGTGGTAAAAATGTGAAGCATGAGAAAAATGCAATTAATGTAACCTATGGACTGTGGTTGGAAGCGACACTTTAATATTTTTACAACACCAAAGATGTACTGTGCTAGTAATAGGAGATTATGGGGAAAAATATAACAAATGTTATTGACCATAGTTACTGATAATAGTCTGATGATATTATCTTATCTCATAAACTGTAACAAAGGTCCCAAAACAATGTAGCATGTTGGTGGAGGGGTGTTGTATGGGAAATCCATACATATTCAGCATTGCTTTTTAAGTTCATGTATAATAAAAATATTTTTAAAATTCTATAGAGAAGCTCAACAGCTGATTCAAAGTGTCAAAAGAATTAATCATGAACTTATAAATATAATCCATTCTTAAGAGCCCAATTAAAAATCATTGAGGAAAAATTAATAGAAACTCAGACATCTGTGAGACAACAAATATACCAAGTTCTATGTGAAAGAACTGACAGAAGGAGAGGAGACGCTATTATCTTAGTGTTGGATTAGATGAAAAGAGAGGGGATATCATGCTTATGGGTCAAGGGGAAGATAGGGGGAGAGTGAGACCTCTGAGGGGACTGAGCAGGGTTGTTGGGACAGGATGAGAAGTGACATAGTCAAGGCCAAATGCAGTAGGGTAGCAATAATTTCTTATTCTAGTCTCTGGTCCATCAACTGGTAAATTTCCCTAAGACAATTTTTAGGATAGTGCATTAGTCAGCCAAAGGGGTGCTGACGCAAAGTAAAAGAACCATGTTGTGTTTTATAAAAGGTATTTATTTGGGGTAGAAGCTTACAGTCACAAGGCAATAAAATCTGATGCCATGTGTTGGAGAAAAATGGCTGTTGATATTTGCAAGGGTTCAGCCTGCCTTCTTCCTCTTACGGCTCTGTGGTCCCAGCTTCTTCCAATATCAGCTGTAAGCTGAGATAATTCTCATCTCTCTACTGGGGCTCATTTCTCTCCAGGATAAGCTGTTCTGTTCTCTCCACAAGGTCAGCTGTAGACTATCAGGCTCCCTCTCTTCCTGGGGCCTCTGCTGTGTCTATGGAGCAGTCTCTATTCCTTTGTGTTCTTCTCCTGTGTGTTTATTTCCATTAAAAAACTCCAACTCTCTCCTCTGCTGTGTGATTTTCTATGTGAGTCCCTGCCCACCAAGGGAGTGGGGACTTGATGTCCTACTGAAGTGGCCCAATCAAAGACTTAATCATTATTTAATCAAGTAAACCTCTGAATTTAATACAATCTAATACACCTAGAGGAACAGACCAGTTTACAATCATAATCCAATATATATTTCTGGAATTCATAAATAATACCAAACTACTACAGATAGATTCAATAGAAACATATTCTAACAAATTTGTGTATTCCCTACCACAGTAGGTTAGACACAAATAGGAGATTTCTTGCCCAGAAACATGCTTTGCTCATCCTCTTGCTTCTGCCCTGCTCCCACTCCATCATATGATTCCACCGCTCCCTTCTCCATATAGGGTTGTGCAAATAAAATCCAAACATATGGTGTCCTTCTTCCTAACTACCCAATTACATTCCTGTATTCATGTACCAAAGGGTGCCAATGCAAAGTACCAGAAATCTTTGCACTGTTATAGGGATATTTGGGGTAAAAATGTACAGTTACAAGACCCTAAAGACTCCAACTCAATGTTGCTTTCTCACCAAAGCCAGTTGCCACATGTTGAATCAAGATGGTTGCTGATCTCTGTGAGGGATCAGCTTTCCCTCTGGGCTTCCTCTCTCTCAGGTGCAGACTGGCTTCGGGCTCATCTCTCAGGGCTTCCTCCCCCTCCTGGCATGGGTCTCATTTCATTCTGGGTCTTCTATATCAGTCTCAGCTGTCCTGTTCTCTTCCCAAGCTCAGTTGCAAACTATCAGTTAAATGGCTCATCTCTCCCCAGGGCCCCAGGATCAAAAATGACAGAGCTCTCTTTTACCATGCATCTTCTTGAGTGAGTGTCCATTTATATCAGTCCACCAAGGGGGTGGGTGCTCAAACTGAGTCAAGCCTTACTGATACAGTAGCCCAATTAGAAGGCCTAAGTTGATTTTATCAAATGAACTTAATCAAAGGCCCCTCACTGAATTTAATACAAAGGGTATCACACCCAGAGGGACAGGTTAGTTTAGAAACATTAGCTTTCTCTTTTTATGCATTCACAAAATAATCTCTGTCATAATGCCCAACCACTTTTCCCCACTCTCTCTTCTGTTTCTTGAAGTGGGGAACTGCTTTCACCCTTCTAGGTATTTGTCCTTCCTGTGATTGTTTAAAGGCATGTTCTTTCCTTAGTACTTTGCATGGCTGCCGCCTTCTCATTTTCAGGTTTAAGACTGAAGGTCACTTCATCGCCACACATGAAAGGAGATCTATGTAAACACCCTATCCTTTCTGTGATAATAATACTCTTTTTAATTCCCTCAAATCCTTGAGAGAACAAAGACTATATTTACTTGCTTTTAATTTAGAACTAGTGGTAATAAAGCTAGGTGCCCATGATTTATCATGAGGTCATTTTTTCACTGTTCTTAAGTGTACAACTTTGCAGATTGTGAAGAGCAGAGGTGATAAGATTGTCCTTCCCACTGGGGTATATAAATATTCAGCATTCAACATCACAGAGTCCCTTCTATCTGTTCATAAGTGGGGCATGCAGAGCAGCCATCTACAACCATGGATCAAGCAATTGACCTCCCTGAAACACTGGCTGTGATGGAATATTTTCCCCTACTCTTTTGGACCTGTGCTAAGTAATAAAGTGTTCATTTATTAAAAGTGTTTGCTGTGCCTGAGCCTGTGTTCCCATGACATACCATAGAGTAACTTGCTACACAGATTTTGGAGTTGTAAGCAGAGTGCCTTGGGATGGATGGAACAGAGTGGGTTGATTTTTTTTTTTTACCATTACTTTCATTGTTCTTGCATACATTTTTTTGCAGGACTGTCTTGAACAAAACATGGCTGATGATTTTGTGGGATAACATGAAGTTTTACCCCTGCCCTAACAGCCTGCATAAATGTAATGACCTGCAGGTGGAGTACCTAGGACACTCTGTCTATATTCTCTGGAGAAAGGGATCAACAAATGGGATTTTCAGAAACCCTGATAAGTTCCAGGTGGCTGGCTAGCTGGTTTCATCCTCAGACCAATGAGGTTGGGGCTTCAACTGCCCAGCATATGTCCCCCCTGGCTCATGGCTTCTTATATATGATCTCATTCTGGACCAAGTTTTCTCACAATCAGGCCACCCAGACTTATCTTGTGGTTTGTGTGAAGCCAGTCATTATTCAGCAGACTATTAGAACTGAAGACTGGGACCCAGAGGTGAAAACAAGATTATGAGAATTCTGGGAAGATGCCAGAGTAGGAGATCCAGTCCTCAATTCTTCCACCACCACCACAACAAGTATAAAACAAACAGGAACAGTCTAGAACAACTATCTTTAAAGTCCAGAGGCCAGAAGAACACTATATGGCATCAAGGGAAGAGTGGGAAGAATAGTTTGATAAAAAATGGTAAAGAATCCCTATACAAGAATTGACTCAAAATGGGTCAAAGTCCTAAATGTAAAAGCCAGGGCCACAGAATTACTAGAAGAAAATGTAGGGACACATCTTAAAGACCTTGTGGTAGGTGGTGGTTTATTAGAACTTACACCCTAAGCACGAGAAACAAAAAACAAAATAGATAAATGGAACCACCCAAAAACTCAACACTTTTGCACCTGACAGAACTTTGTCAAAATGGTGAAAAGGCAACTGACTCAATGGGAGAAAATATTTGAAAATCACATATCTGATAAGGGTTTTAGTATTGATGATATAGGGAGATAAAACAACTCACTGATAAAAAGACAAATGACCCAATTTTTTTAAAAAAGCAAAAGAATTGAATAGACATCTGTCTAAGGAAGAAATACAAATGGCAAAAAATAGCAAACAAACATGAAAAAATGTTCAAAGTCACTAGCAATTAGGGAAATGCAAATCAAAACTACGAGATATCATTTCACACCTATTAGAATGGCCACTATTATAAAGAAAGAGAACTACAAGTGTTGGAAAGGATGTGGAGAGATTGAACACATATTCCCTCTTGGTGGGAATGTAGAATGGTACAGCCACTGTGGAGGACTGTTTGGCAGTTCCCAAAGAAGTAGAATATAGATTTTCCATGTGACCCAGCAATACTACTACTGGGTATATACCCAGAAAAACTGAGAGCAGCAACATGAACAGAGAACCTTTCACTGATGTTCATAATGGCATCATACACGATTGCCAAAAGTTGGAAACAACCCAGGTGTCCAACTGATAAATGGATAAACAAACTGTGTTGCATTCACATGATGGAACATTATGGATCTGTAAGAAGAAATGAAGCCATAAAGCATATGACAACAGGGATGAACCTGGAGGACATTATGTTGAGTGAAGCAAGCCAGACACAATAGGACAAATACTGTATGATTGCATTACTATGAACTTAATATACTGTGTATTCTAATGGATTTAATAATTTGATTATGGGTCACCAGAAAATAGAATGAAGTTAGAGAATGGAAAACTGAGGGTTAACTTGTGCAGAATTGGTATAAAGGATGTGTGTTAATCTTTGGAAATGAATAGAAAAGGGGAAAGCCCAAAATAATATTTGTAACTAGCAGGACCATTATGTGGGTGTGAGAGGGATTTAAAAGGAAAGTCTAAGGTCATGTATATTACTGAAAGGAAAGCTGAAAAATGTAACATGAAACTCTATACTATAGTAAAACCACATGTGAAATATGAATATGAGTTAAATTGCATATATGAGACTGTTTCACTTTGAAATTGAACAAAGGTATGTTAACACAACAAGATGTTAATATCAGAGAAAAAAAAAACATTATGCTAAGTGAAAGAAACCAGACACAAAGTACTAAATTGCATGATTCCATTTACATAAAATGTAAATATAAATCAATTTATAAAGATGAAGTTAGATTAGTGGTTATGTAGGGCTGGGGAAGATCTGCTAAGGGATGTGGAATTTTTCTTTTTGGAGTAATGAAATTGTTCTAAAATATTTTTTGTCATGATGAATGCAGAACATTGTGATTACACTAAAAGTCTTTGATTATACACTTTGGATAGGTCATACGAATACATTTCAATAAAACTCCTTAATGAATAAATAGATGTGCAAGAATAGCCAGAAAAAGCAGCTATGTACAGCAGATGAAGCATTTGAGAGATTGAGATGTGAAGAATTTTCTTGTGTTTTTTTTTTGCTTATTATTATTATTATTGAAATAATGAAAATGCTCTAATGATGATTGAGGTGATGAATGCACAAGTATGTGATTATAACATTGTACACTTTGTACACCACTGATTGTACACTTTGGATGAATTCTATGCTATATTAATATGAGTCAATAAAATTGATTTGTTAAAATGTATGATAAACAACTGTAATTGCTCTCTTCATGTGGTGGCTACCAGGTGCCCATACTCCAATTTCGTGGGAGGTCATCATGGTGTCCAGTTCCTGGCTATCTGTCACTGACAGAAAGGGACAAAAATCCTATTCTCAAGAACAAGTGTGGGCATAGCCAATCAGTGATCATGGCTTTTGATTATTGAATTCAGATCACTAGGAACTGGCTGTGATAGAAGCTATTGTTTCAAACTTCTCAGGACATAGGAGGTGGCAGCTAATATTTCAACTCTTACTGGGCAGGACCAGAGGCAGTGATGATTTAAACATGCAGTGCTTCCACAGGGCTGCAGGGGACAGTTAGCTAAAGGGCTGCATTTAATCAGCAGGCTGGGAAAGCAAAGCTTTCTGGAACTATCTAAAAGATTTTGTTGCCCTTCCTATCCCCCTCTACAGGTCACATCTAAGCCTGTCTGCAATGCCTTCATGGGTCCCTGACACTGTTTTGGCAGGAAAGACCAACTTGGGAAAGTCATTCCTGTGGTGATATTCCTACCAGAATTTGTTCTTCACACAAATGCAGCATGAGAAATGAGAGGAGTGTAAAAAACTGTAGAGGTGGACAATCTGGGACAAAGACATGTCAGTTTGAAGTACCCAGGAGAGGGGGGTCTCTACCCTTGGAAAAGAGGTGGCACCCAAACTCCTGTAAACAGTGGAACTCCAAAACAACTAACAATTCCCAGCACAAGACAGAGGCCCAGAAAGACAAGGAAAGTCCTGTACACTGCGTTTGCTTTGGGCAGACCTTCCTCATAGGAGCACTGAACCCCAAGAAAATCTCTGTATTTTCAACAGCTGGCTATAAAATCAAGAAAAAGACACCCCAGGATGGAAATCCCAGAGCTAACATTTTAAATATGAACACACACAGTATACAACAAGAGTACAGGACAAGCATAGAAATAAGAAATGATAATCCATCCAATGTAAGAAGATAAAAACAAAGAAAACTCAAATGGAGATGAGAATGTGGAACTACTGAACAAAACCTTTAAAAAATGATCTTTAAAATGCTCAATAAGATGAAGGCAAGTACAAATAAAGAAAAAAAATATCGGGTAAACAATAAATGAACAACATGAAAGTCTAAGTAAAGAGACAGAAAATTTTAAAAGTAACAAAAAATAGTACTGGAGTTGAAGTCCACAAAATCTGGTATGAAAAATGCCCAAGAGGGTTTTAGGAACACATTGGAGCTGTCAGAAGAAAGAATCAGTGAACTTTGAAGAAAGACACTTGAAATGATTCAGGCCAAGAAGCATAAGGAGAAAATAAATATTAAAAGGCAAAATAACTTAAACTATTTGTGGGACACCATGAAACATACCAATATATGCAATATGGGAGTTCCAGAAGAAAATGAAAGAGAGAAAGGGGCAGGAATATTCAAAGAAATAATAGCAAAGAACTTCTTAAAGAAAGAAAAAGATGTGAATATGCACATCCAAGAAGAGAATACCAAACAGGAAAAACATGAAGAAAAATATACCTGACTATATATTGATTACACTATCAAATTACAAAGGACAAGGAGTGAGTTCTGAAAGCTACAAGAGAAAAGCAACATTTTACATATAAGGAAGTCCCAATTAGATTGAGTGCAAATTTCTCATCAGAAACCCTGGAGGCAAGAAAGCAGTGGGTTGAAATATTTAAAATGATGAAGGAAAGCAATTGCTAATCAAAAATGTTATATCTGGTGATATTCTCTTTCAAAAATGAGGGCAAAATTTAGAAATTCTAAGATAAACAAAAGCTGAGGGAGTTCACCACTAGACCTGCCCCACATGCATTGCTAAAGGGAGTTCTTCAGACTGAAATGAAAGTACACTAGAAAGAGGTCCAAAGCAGCATAAAGAGCCTCCCTGGCACTGAGGGATCACTACCAAGCACCAACTAACAATGCAACTGGAAAAAGACCTTGACCAAAAGGGGGAAAGAGGAAAGACAAATGAGTTTATATGGCTGAGACTTCAAAGTGAGTTGGGAGGTAATTCCACAGGTTATGCTTATGCACATCTTAGTAGGATCTCATTGTCTGCCACAGTAAATATTACCTCAAATAGTGGCACTCCTGAGGGCTCTGGAGACATCCAGATACTATAGGAAGGGCTGACAGCTCAGGAGTTTGGCACCCTGTCAGTGGGCCCTACTTTGGAATTTATGCTCCCCAGTGTGACAGAGTTGGACTCAGTTGTGGTTTCCCCACAGCCCCCTATATCTGAACCTATAGTTAGTACTAGAGTTGATATTGTATGTCCAAGGGTCTTAAATCTTTGGGCTTTCCATGTGCCAGTTGGGCTCCGAATGTCAATAGAGTTTCAACACCTACTCTCCAGTTCACTGGACTCACCCAGTACAACTAACAAGGAAATGATGTTGAACAATGACCTTCCCAAGGAACAGAGAGACTCTACAACTGCAAGCAAGATAGTCCAATCCATCTGCCCCATGGGTTCTAAGTCCCCCTCAATTAGAGGTGGAGTGGGCATCACCATCCCAGAATCCTCAGGATTGGGGAATGAACACTGAACTAGAGTAGACTTACTGTTATTGTACTATAGACATTGTTATTCTAGGAATGGAGGGACTTTTGTTATTGATGTGGAGGCAGTGGCCACTGGAGATTCTGAGGGGAGGTAGAGGGGGAAAATAGGTATAATATGGGGACATTTTGGGGACATTGGGATTGTCCTGAATGACATTACAATGACAGATACAGGCCATTATATACCTTGTCATAACTTACAAAATTGTCTGGGAGAGAGTTTAAACTACAATGTAAACTATAATACACTTAGTGGCAATGCTCCAATATGGGCTCACAAATTGTAACAAACATGCCACAGTAATGAAGGATGTTAATTTGGGAAAGTGTGGGAAGGGTAAGGAGTGAGGCATATGGGAATCCCCTACATTTTTATGTATCATTTATGTAATCTAAGTATCTAAAAAGAAAAAGTGAAAGAAGAAAAAGTAAGGAAAAAAGGAAATAATGACTTACAGAAAAGGTAACAGTTTGGGTGATTATAAATGTCAGTATTATTGTATTATATTGCTTGGTAGGTAATTCCACTTTTTATGTCCTACAAGTGTTAAAATACAAATGCATTGAAAGTAATGATAAATCAAGGCTTTTGTAGACACAATGTACAAAGTTATAAGTGATAACAATTACAAAAAATGACAGGAGGACAGAGGTGTATAGTGTATGTGCATGCTATTGAATTTGAGTAGGCATCAAATGAAAGAAAATTGTAATATATTTAGTATGTTAAATTTTAACCCCAAGGTAATAGAAGGAAAATAGATGAAAAATATATCCACATAGAAATGAGAAGGCACTCAATATGATAAAACACAAGAAATCAAATAAATATGAAGGGCTTAAATGGAAGTCAGTGACAAGAAACAGTATACGATTTTAAAAGGCTAAAGAGCAAAATGACAGAAGGAAGTCCTATATCATCAGTAGTGACTATAAATGTCAATGGAATAAACTCTTTAGTCAAATGGCAGATATTGACAAAATGGATTAAAAAGCTTCAACCAACTACATGCTGTGTTCAAGAGATTCATCTTAAATTCAAAGATACATATAATTTGATGGTGAAATGATGGAAAAAATATACCATGCAAGTTGTAGCCAAAAGAAAGCTGAGGTGGCTATAGTAATATAAGATAAAATAGACTTTAAGTAAAGAAAATATGATGGACAAAGTAGAGCATTACATACTGATAAAGGGGAGAATTCAAAAGGAAGGTTTAACAATAATGAATATTATATTAATATATATTATATTATATTAATAGCAGAGCAAAAAATATATATGAAGCAAATATTGGCAGATTTGAAGGGAGAAATTGATGGTTCTACATGAATAGTAGGAAACTTTAACACTCCCTTTCTCAATAAGGGATAGAACATCTAGTGAGAAGATCAATAAGGAAATACAGGACTTGACGTCACAGACATATACAGAACATTGCATCCAACAAAGACAGACTACACATTCTTCTCATGGATCATTCTCCAGGATAGAATATATGTTGGATCACAAAAAAGTCTCAATAAATAAAAAATATTGAAATCATACCATGTATATTCTCCAAACACAAAGGCATAAATATAAAGATAAATAACAGAAGGAGAAAGGAGAAATTCACAAATATGTCAAAATTTCACAATATTCCCTTAAATAACCAATGAGATAAAGAGAAAATCAGAAGCATAATTAAGAAATATCTTGAGGTGAATAAAAAATGAAAATACAGCATACCAAACCTTATGGGACACAATGAAGAAAGTGCTGAGTGGGAAATTTATAGCTCTGAATACTTACAGTAAAAATGAAGAATAACATCACATCAGAGACCCAACTTCAAACCTGGAAGGATGAGAAAAAGAAGAATAAACTAAACCCAAACCAAGTAGAAGGAAAGACATCACTAAGATCAGAGCAGTGATAAATGAAATGGAAAACAAAAAATAATAGAACCATCAAATCCAAAAGTTGGCTCAATGTAAAGATCTATAAAATCAACATTTAGCTAGACTGAAAAATAAGAAGAGAGAGAGGATTCAAATAATGAAAATCATGAATGAAAACCATCCCCACTGAAATTAAAAAATGATTATAAGCTGGTAGTATGAACAGGTGTATGCCAATAAATTAGATAACCTAGATGAAATGGAAAAATTCTTAGAAATACACAAACTACCTGTATTGGCTGAAGAAGTAATAGAAGATCTCAACAGGGCCCCTACGCCCTAGGTCATCCCCGGCGGCTAAAGCAGTGCCTGGCCATCCCTGGACATCAGGATTTGGTGACATCTGTGACCCCAGCCCTGGGGGCTGTCTGCACATCTCACATTCCCCGGCTCCCGGACCCCATTCCCAGTGCTCCGAGTCCTTCTACTGTAACATCCCATCCGGCCTGTCTCTGCCCAGGACACCCCACCTGTAATGACACTGTCTTCAGCTGCACCTGGTAGGCCGTGACAGAGACGCAGCCTCTAAGAAGCAAAAGAAGAAGAAAACCCGGAATGGGGCCTCTGTCACTGATGGAGTCAGGTAGTGTTCAGAAAAGCCCACCCCAGAGAAGCCCCTAAGTGCTGAGGCCCAGAAGAGCAGGCTACTGGGGCAGTCGGACCCTGTGCAGCGAAAGAACCCCCCTGCCCCGGAAGAGTCAGCTGATGCGTTCCTTATGTGGGGATGACTGGACTCAGATGGAAGCAGAAAGGAGGGAGGCCCTACCAGCTCTCAGGGCCACAGCCCACTCAGCCCAGATGAAGCCTGTTTATGAGGCCACCAGAAAGAAGAGCCGAAGGGGTTGCAGGCCTCACCCAAGAGGAGCAGCCAAGGCCATCCTGGACACTCTTGATGAAGAGTTTAGGTTCAATTTCTTTTAGCCCCCTTCCCAGGGTGATGTGGGAGGTTGTCTTAAAAGTGCAGAGCCTTTTCAGGACTGCTCTGTCCGATTGATGTAGGGTTGGTTCACCCTTAGTTGATCACTGAATCTGATGTCATGGTCATTGGGCAGAAATAAGACCAAAATATCGGGGCTCTGACAGACAAACACTTAGAGGTTTCTGATGAAATAACCCTCTTGCCAGAAGACAGAGGTACATTTAGAAAAGCTTCTCCAATTAAATGAAACATTCAATGTGTTATAAAAAGAATTTTCTGTTCAGTCTACATGATTAGATTAAGTATGCTTTGAGAACAAGCATTAGTAAGAAATCTGCATAATTGTACCATGGTGCATACTTTCGAAAGGATGCCCCATCAAACTATTGATTGCTTTATGCCATTATGTCACACTGCCATAATAAATCTCCATTTTTGATTGAAAAAAAATCTCAAAAAAACACGAGCTACCTACACTAACTCAAGAAATGAATCACTAATAAAGAGATGGCATACATAATTTTAAAAATCCCAGCAAACAAAAGCCCAGGTCCACATGGCTTCAAAGAAAAAGTTTAACAAACATGCAAAGAAGACTTAACTCCAATTCTACTCAAACACTTCCAAAAATGGAAGTGGAGGCAAAACTCCCTAATTCATACTATAAGGCCAACCTCACCCTCATCCCAAAGTCTGATAAGCATACCACATTAAAGCAAAATAATAGAGCAATAACTTTTCTGAATATAGTTGCAAATATTTTCAACAAATATACTAACAAACCAAATCCAGCAGAACATTAAATGAATTATAAATCATGATCAAGTGATGTTCATCCCTGATATGCAAGTTTGGCTCAACATAAGAAAATCAAGTCATTTAGTCCACCATATTAGCAGAATGAAATAAAATAACCATATGATCATTGCAATTATTGTAGAAAAGGCATATGACAAAATACAAAATCCTTTCTTTTCTTTTTTCTTTTTTAAAATATATTTTTATTTATTTTTAAAGGATACTAGATTACATAAATTGTTACATAAAAAATATAAGGGATTCCCATATGCTCCACTCCCCAGACCTCCCACTTTTCCCCACATTAACAACGTCTTTCATTAGTGGGTACATTCACTGCAACTGATGAACACATTTTGGAGCATTACGACTAAGTATTGACTATAGTTTACATTGTAGTTTATACTCTCTCCCACTCAATTCTGTAAGCTTTGGCAGGATCTATAATGGACTGTATCTGTCACCACAATGTCATCCAGGTCAATTCCAAGTCCTGAAAATGTCCCCACACTAAACCTCTTTTTCTCTCTCCCTGACTTCAGGAGCTCCACTGGTGACTGTCTCCACATCAATGATATAATTTCTTCCATTGCTAGAATCACAATAAGTCTATAGTGGAACACCAGTAAGTCTACTCTAGTCCATATTTTATTCACCATTCCTGAGGATTCTGGGATGGTGGTGCCCACTCCACCTCTAAATGAGAGGGGCCTTTGATCCCATATGGCTGATGGATGGGACTCTCTTGCTTGCAGTTGTAGACTCTCTCGATTCCTTGGTGTGGTGGTTGTCCATCCTCACCTCCCTATCAGCTGTCCTGGTTGAGTCCAAAGAACTGGAAAGTAGTTGCTGCAACTCCTCTGAGGCTCAAGGCCCAGCCAGCATATGGATTGCCCTGAGATTCAAGTCTCCTGGACATACACCTGCCAACTTCAGCACAAACTATAGGTTCAAACAAAAGGGACAGAAGAGACTTGTGTAGAGAAGTCAAATCTGAGTCCAATTCTCTCACACTCGGGGGCACAATCTCCAAAGTAGGGCCCAATGGCAAGGCAACAAACTCTGGAGTATCCACCATAATCACAGGGCCTGGGTGTCTCCAGAGCCCTCAGGAGCCCCATTGTTTGGGATAGTGTCCACTTTGGCCATCTATGAGATCCTGCTGAGACATGCATAAGTGTTACCTCTCTGATGACCTCCCAACTCACTGTGAAGTCTCTTAGCCATATAAACTCATTTGTCTTTACTTTTTCCCCCTTTTTTCATGATCTTTTTCCAGTTGTATCACCACCCAGTGCTTGGCAGTAATCCCTCAGTGCCAGGGAGGCTCATCCCCTTTCTTGGGGGAAGGTAATGCATCCACATACTGAGTTTGGCTTAGAGAGAGGCTACATTTGAGCAACAAGGAGGTTCTCAGAGGTAACTCTTAGCCACCCTACAACACTAGGCCAAGTTGCAAATTCAAAAGCAAAAGGCTCATAAGCATAGTCATCAATTTCAAGGGCCCATCAATGGATCATCCTTCTTCACTAGTCATTGCCCCTGTAATTGGGGGATTGTTGCTGTTCAATTAGAGAATGTGGCAGAACTCCCCAGAATGGGGATTCAACAATCCTTCAGCTGTTGTGTGAATCTCTACCCACTGCGGCAATGCTCCATGAAAATTTAAACATATTTATATACCTAATATGTATGTCCAGGTGAACTTCCTCCCATGTATCCTCCATCACTGACACTCCACACTATTGATCCTCCCCTGCCATAGTTGTAACCCTTCTGTGATCCAAAACTTCTTAAAAAATGAAGCCAATAATGTTTCCAAATTTGATTAATATGAAAATGAAGTAATAATGATAGGTTTTAACATAAGAAATAAAATACATAATAATTTAGAAAACTAAAACTAAAATAAAGTTAAAAATAGGGTATTAAAAATGAAAAATATTAATAATTTTTTGACATTTTGTCTTTCATCACTGTAATATCTTTTGTCCTTTATGTACAGTGATATTTTCTTCCATTTCTTCCCCAGTGTCTTACAATTTAATCTTTTGTCTTCAAAGAGACATTATTTAGAAAATATTTTCTAAAAAAGTAGAATAAGACATAAAAGCAGTTATGTTTATATGGGTACTTGCATCACAAACACTCTATTCTCGAGAAAAATTTAAAGGAGATGGAGACAAATCTTAAATTTTTTCCTCGAAAAAAAAAAGTTAGGGAGTGCTATCTATCATGTAAAGATTCATGAACTAATTAAAAAAGATCTTCTCTGAATTATCATATGAGAAGTGTGATGATTCAAAAATTAAGGAATCAGAGAGAAGAATTCGGGGCATTCTTATCATTATTCTTCTGGTTAGTGTAGATAACATTATTTCATTAACTATTAAGAAGAAAATCTAGACCAAAAATGTTTGCACAAAATGCATTTCATATGAACTGATATCATTTAAGTCTTTTGTTTTCAAAGACTGTACTTTTGAAATGGGCTAACAAATTTCATTTCCAAATAACGTTGACTGTATATATTGAAAAATGCTTTCATTCTTAGCTAATAATTTATATGAAAATTATAATAGATATTTAACCCTTATTTTAAGTTTGTAATTTACCAAGTACCTTAAAAATGTTTTTTGTATTTTAAATACAACAAATATGTGCAAGAGAGAGTATCATCCCAATCTTACTAATAACTGGATTCCATTTCTAGCATTTCATGTATTTTCCCCAAACACATTATTAGTTCTGTAAATATATTTTTCTTAACAGAAGTTGTGTGCTAAAAAACAAACATGCACTCAGTCAGAATTCCCATACAACTGTCCTCCATCATCACACAACACCATGGTGGATCATTTCTTAAAGATTATGCTAAAATATTTTTAAATTATTACAAACCAACCATGGTCCATACAATATGTTTGACACACTTTTTCCATACTCCACCGTCATCCACATGTCATGATAGTAGTGTGTATTTTGTGTGTCTTTTTTGATGACTGCTGTGTTTTAATTTTTCCCACATAATCAAGAGTTTGGCTAGTGATTTTTTTTCATTTTACTTCTATATTTGAACCACCACCACACCTCACTGCAAAAGAGAATTAGAGTTTAACTACTGTGCTCTAGGATTCCATTCTTTTCTCTCTCACTCTTGTCTGCATTTTCAGCATTGCCTTCTCTCTAAATGCTGTATTTTCCCTCCTGGGTTCCAAGTAATTTGGCTGTGGATTTGTATTGGCCCCACCCACTGGGGGATTCCTGTGGTGGAGGAGGGGAAAGAAGACACTCCAGGCTGGTTGCCAGGAACCACCGGGTGGCCGTTTTCCCTGGGCTGGCAAAGGCAAGGTTGAGCTTGATTCTATCGTGCCTGCCTCCACTGCTGGGAGCCATTTTGGAACCCAGGGACCAAAGATCAATTTCATGTTCCTTGAACACGTTATCCATTGCATTACGCTCGGATGTATCTTGTACCCAGTGGCTTTTGATAAGGTACCAATGGCTCGTCATTGAGTTGTCAATATTTTCTCATGTTTTTGTCATTTCTTCCTCAACCATTGGCTTACTGTGCTCTGAGTGTCCCTAGTTTGAAATATTGTGGTCTTCCTAGTATTCTTGCTATATGTGGTAATTTATGCCAATGAGATGTGAAGAATTCCCAAAGAGGAATTTGATTGCCCGGAAAGAATGATCACCTCAATGGAAATTGCTTAACAAAAACTCATTTCATTATTAGAGATTATTATGTCTGAGAGATAGAACTGGAATATAATAATTAGAATTTTGTTGTAATTGATTTCCATTGTATTAGAATTGTTTCCCTTAATAAATGTTTTTTTGCCATACTATCTCTTTCTTATCATGGATTATATCAAATCTAACCTAACCTTACATTCTCTTTAAAATTTACTATTTCTTTCTATCTAATTTCTCTTTTATCTTACAATTTTACAATAAAGGTCTTTTCAACAGCTTAGAAAAACCATTGATTATACACTTTGTCCACATGACATGGTAGGTGAATATATCACAAAAAAACTGCTTGATAAACAAATATTTGTGCAAGGAAAGCCAGAATAACACCTATGTACAGCAGAGGAAACAGATCAAAAGGGGAATAATTTCCTTGTTTGTCTTGTTTCTTTCTTTATTATTATTACTATGGAAATAATGAAAAGGCTTAATAATGATTGAAGAGATGAATGCACAACTCTGTGAATAGGCAAAACTCCAGTGATTGTTCGCATTGAATAAATAGGATGTTGTATGATTATGTATTAATAAAACAGATTTTTTAAAAAAAATAGATAGTATGCATGGAAATGTACACCAAAGATGAGACATGGACTGTAGTTATTAGTAATGTTTCAATGATTCTCTTGCCTTGGTTATAACAAATGAGTCACAACAATGCAAGGTGCTCGTGGAGATTTGATGTTGACCTCTGTATGGTGTTATGCCTCTGTATTTTGTAAGGTCACAATTTTACTGTATACTTCATGTTTAGATATGTTGATGTATGCATGATATCCTCAGTAAAAAATATATTAAGAGAAAGAGGGTGGTGAGAGTCACAAATGAAGGTTTGGGATTTACCTGTTTCTCTAAACTGGTCTTCCTTTTGTTGCTCTTCAATGATGAAGGCTGTGATCATGGGTGCAAAGAGATGGAGGGCTGTTCACTCTGTCTGTTGGATTAGGACCTTGACTTTAATGAACCATTCCCATCAACACCCCCAATATCTTATGAATAGTTGAGCGGGTCTTCATTTCCTTATTCACCCTACAAGTGGCTTTTCCCTCCCGGGGTTGGGGAGGGGCTTTCTCATTCCATAGGAGAAATTTTTAATTTAGATGCTGTGTGTCCTCTGTGTTGGTGTGCTGTTTTTGTGTGTCTCTATGTTTTCCACTTTTTTGTGTATGAATAATTTTCATTTTATTTCAAATATTTCTTAAAAAGTAGAATATGACATAAGAGCAATTATGTTTATATGGATACCTAAATCAGAAAAACTCAAAGGAGATAGAGACATATCTCAAATCCTTTCCTTGAAACAAAAGCTAGGGAGTGCTATCTATCATGTAAAGATTCATGAACCAATTAAAAAAGATCTCCTCTGAATTACAGAATTAGAAGTGTGATTACTCAAAAATTAAGGAATCAGAGAGACATTTGAGGCTTTCTTATCATTATTCTACCTGTTAGTGTAGTTAACATTATTTCATTAAGTATCAAGAAGAAAATCTAGTTCAAAAATTTTTGTACAACATGCCTTCCCTATGAATGGATAACATTGACGCCTCCTGTTTTTAAAGAGTTTACTTTTAGAAAGGGCTAACAAGTTTCATTTCTAAAGAGCGTTGACAGAATCTTTTGAAAAATGTTTTCACTCTTAGCTAATAATTTATACAAAAATGATAATAAATATTTATCCATTATTTTAAAATTTGTATTGTACCAAATATTTTAAAAATGGTTTTTCTGTCTGAAATACACCAACTATGTGTATGAGAGAATATCATCCCAATCTTACTAATAGAGTCCATTTCTTCCATTTCATGTGTTTTCCCCCAACCCACCTGATTATTATTTTTCTAAATATATTTTTCTTAACAGAAGTTTTGAACTAGCAAGGCAATCATGCATTGGGTCAGAATTCCCATATAAGGGTCCTCCATCAGCACACCATACCGTGGTGGAATATTTCTCACAGATTATGATAAAATATCATGTAATTTTTACCACCAGCCATGGTCCATACAATGTTTGACACCATTTTTCCATACTCTGCGATCATCAACATGTCATGATAGTTGTATGTATTTTGTGGGTCTGTTTTGACGACTCCTGTGTTTTAATTTTTCCCCCATAGTCATGAGTTTGACTCGTGGTTTTTTCATTTTACTTCTATATTTGAACCACCACCACACACTGCTACATAACAGAATTAGAGCTTAGTTACTGTTCTCTAGGATTCTATTTTTTCTCCCTCATTCTTCTCTATTTTTAGCAGTGCCTTCTCTCTAGATGCTGTCTTTTCAAAAGAGCCCATCCTCCATGCCCCCAGGCTCCAAGTAATTAGTCTGTAGAATTGTTTGTGCCACATGCACTATGATCCCTATCCTGGAGGAGGGGAAATAAGACACGCCAGGCCATTTGCTACCGACCACCATGTGTCCATTTTTCCTGTGCAGCAATGTCAAGGGTGAGAGTGTTTCTATCATGTCAGCCCTCACTGCTGGGATCCATTTTGGAATCCAGGGCCCAAAGCTCAATTTCATGTTCGCTGAAAAGATTTTTCATTGCGCTAAGCTGGGATGTATCTGGTAATCGGGGGCTTTTGATAAGGTTGAATCGTCATTGGGTTTTCAATACTTTCTCATTCTTTCTTCATTTTTTCCTCTACCCTTGGCTTCCTGTGCTCTGAGGGTCCCTGGTTTAAAATATTGTGGTCTTCCTAGTGATCTTGTTATCTGCAGTAATTTCTGCCAATGAGATGTGAGGAATTCCCAAGGGGGATTTTTTTTTACTCAGAAAGAATGACTACCATAATGGAAATTGCAGAACTCAAACAAAAATTTATTTCATTCTTAGAGATTATTATGTCCGAGAGTTCAAGCTGGAATATCATAACTGAAATTGTGTTATAAATTATTTCTATTATATTAGAATACTTATTTTCCTTTATGAATGTTTGTTGCTATACTCTCTTTCTTATATGGATTATTATATTAAATCTAACCTAATCTTACACTCTCTTTAAAAGTTACCATTTCTTTCAATCTAATTTCCATTTTCATTTTTCAGTTTTACCATCAAGTTCTTTTCAACAGCTTAAAAAAGCCATTCATTATACACTTAGTCCACATGAAATGGTATGTGAATATATCTCAATAAAACTGCTCATTAAACAAAAAAATATTTGTGCAATTAAAGCCAGAATAACACCTATGCAGGCAGTGGAAACAAAGTGATTGAGAGAGGAACAATTCCGTTTGATTATCTGGTTTTTCTTTTATTATTATTATTACTATGGCAATAATGAAAAAGTTAAATAATGATTGAAGAATGAATGCACACCTCTGTGAATATGCCAAGTACCATGGACTGTATATTTTGCATAAATAGGGTATTGTATTAATATGTATCAATAAAATATATTTGTTTTAGAAAATAGAGGGGAAGCCCAGAAATGGACACCAAAAGTGGGACATGGACTATAGATATAAGTAATGTTTGAATGATGCTCTTGTCGAGGTTTTATAAATGAATCACAACAATTCAAAGTTCTGGTGGAGATGTGTTGTATGGAACCCCTGTATGGTGCTATGCCTATTTATTTTGTAAGGTCACAAGTCTTACTCTACACTTCATGTTTATGTATGTTCATGTATGAATGATATCAGTCCCTAAAAATTATATTAAAAGAAAGAGGATAGTGAGAGTTATACAAGAAATTTTGGGATTGACCTATTTCTCTAGACTGGTCTTCCTTTGGTTTTTCTCCATTGATGGAGGCTGTGATCCTGGCTGCACAGGAATGGAGGGCTTTATTCTCTTCCTGGTGGATTAGGTACTTGACTTTTATGAAACTCCATCCCTGATATCTTGGGAATAGTCGAGTAGCACTTTGTCTACTTGTTCAGCCTAGAAGGGGCTTCTCTCTCCTGGGTTTGGGCAGGGACTTTCACATGCCATAGGAGAAATTTTGAGGTTGCTGGACTGTTTGTTCTCTGAGTTTGTGTGCTTTTTTGTGTGTGTCTCTGTGTTTTCCTCTTTCTTTTTAAGAATAACTCATTCTATTTCAAATAATTTCTAAAAAAGTAGAATATGTCATAAGAGCAGTTATTTATACATGGGTACCTGCACCAGAATCCCCCTATACTCGAGAGCAACTCAAAGCTATAGTGAAAATCAGAAATGGGTTCCTTGAAACAATAGCTGGAGACTTCTAAACCTCCTATATAGATTCATGAAGTAATGTAAAAAGCTCTCCTCTGAATTATCAAATTAAAATGAGATTATAAAAAAATGAAGGAGTCAGTGTGAAGCATTTGGGGTCTCCTTATCATTATTCTACCAGTTATTGTAGTCAACATTATTTCATTAACTATTAGGAAGAAAATCTAGTCCAAAAATTTGTGTACAAAATGACTTCCCTATGAACTGATGTCATTTAAGCCTCTTGTTTTTAAAGTGTTTACTTTCAAAAAGGGCTAACAACTTGCATATCCAAATAGGGTTGACTATATATTTTGAAAAATGCTTTCACTCTCAGTTAATAATTTATTTGAAGATGATAAAATATTTAAAACTTATTTTAAAATTTGTATTTTACCAAGTATTTTTAAAATGTTTTTAAAAATTTAGATACACCAAATATGTGTATGAGGGAATATTGTCTTAATCTGACTGTTAGCTAGAATCCATTTCTTCCATTTCCTGGATTTGCCTGCCACCTGCCACAATGTTATTTTTGTAAATGTATTTTTCTTAACAGAAGCTGTGAACTAACAAAACAATGTCAGAATTCATGTCAGAATTCCCATGCAACTGTACTCCATCATCACACCACATCGTGGTGGAATATTTCTTATAGGTCATAAAATATCATGAAATTGTTACCACCAGCCATGGACCATACAATAAGTTTTAAACTCATTTTCCATACTCTGCCTTCATCAACATGTCACAATATTTGTGTTTATATGGTGTGTCTGTTTTGACGACTCTTGGGTTTTAATTTTTTCTCCAAAGTCATGAGTTTGACTAGTGGTTTTTTCATTTTACTTCTGTATTTGAACCACCACCACACTCCACTGCAAAACAGAATTAGAACTTAGTTACTGTTCTCTAGGATTCCATTCTTTTCTCCCTCATTCTTGTGTATTTTTAGCAGTACCTTCTCTCTAGATGCTGTCTTTTATAAAAGCTCCTCCTCCATGCCCCCGGGCTCCAAGTAATTTGGCAGTGGAGTTGTTTGGGCCATGCTCACTGGTGTTCTTGCAGTGAAGGAGGAGAAAGAAGACACTCCAGGCCAGTTGCTAGGATCCACCGGGTGGCCGTTTTCCCAGAGCAGGCTAAGTCTAGGGTGACAGTGATTCTATCGTGCCAGTCTCCACCTCTTGGAGCCATTTTGTGGCCAAAAGGTCAATTTCATGGTGCTTGAAGAGGTGTTCCATGGCTCTAAGCTCCTGTGTATCTGGTATCCTGTGGCTTTTGATGAGGTTGGTTTGTCATTTAGTTGTCAATATTTTCTTGTTTTTTGTCATTTCTTCCTCAAACCTTGGCTTACTGTGCTCTGAGGGTCCCTAGTTTGAAATGTCCTGGGCTACCTAATGATCTTGTTATCTGAGGTCATTTATGCCAATGACATGTGAGGAATTCCCAAATCAGAATTTGATTACTAGGAAGGAATGATCACCTCAATGGAAATTGCATAGCTAAAACAAAAATTTATTTCATTCTTAGAGATTATTATGTCTGGGAGTTAGAGCTGGAATATAATAATTAGAATTTTGTTATAATTAATTCCCATTACATTAAAATTATTATTTCCATCTATAAATGTTTGTTGCCATACTATTTCTTCTTTATCATGGATTATATTCAATCTATTGAAACCTTACACTCTCCTTCAAAATTTACCATTTCTTTCAATCTAATCTCTATTTTATTTTACAATTTCACAATAAAGATCTTTCAACAGCTTAAAAAAAGTCATTCTTTATACAGTTTGTCCATATGATATGGTATGTGAATATACCTCAATAAAACTGTTCAATAAACAAATTAATATTTGTACAAGGAAAGCCAGAAGAACACCTCTGCACAGCAGTGGAAGCAGAGTGATTGAGAGGGGAATAATTTCCTTGTTTGTCTGATTTTTCTTTATTATTATTACTATATGTATTAGTCAGCCAAAGGGGTACTGATGCAAAATACCAGAAATCTCTTGGTCTTTATAAAGGGTATTTATTTGGGGTAGAAGCTTACAGTTACCAGGCCATAAAACATAAGTTTCTTCCTTCACCAAAGTCTGTTGCCACGTGTTAGAGCATGACAGCTGCCAACACTTGCCAGGGTTCAGGCTTCTTGGGTTCCTCTCTTCTCGGGGCTTGTCTCTCTCTGGGCTCAGGCTTGCTTTGTGCCACAAGCCCAGCAGTAGGCTATCAGGCAAATGGCTTGCTTCTCTTCCAAGGGCCTTCTCTCTTTCCTCACGACCAAATTCCTCTGTATGTTACTTCCCGGGGCTCCAGCTCAAGACTCCGCATCATAACTCCAATTCAAAACTGCTCCAACACTGTCCTTTGTCATATCTTTTATCTTTGAGACCCCACCCACCAAGGGGTGGGGCTCAACACCCTTTTGACGTGGCCCAGTCAACACCCTAATCAAAACTTAATCATGCCCAGATTAATAGACCAGTTTACAAGCATAATCCAATATCTATTTTTGGAATTCATAACTATATCAAACTGCCAAACTGTTACACTATGGAAATGATGAAAAGGTTTAATAATGATTGAAGAGATGAATGCACAACTCTGTGAATATACCAAACACCAGGAATTGTACACTTTGAATAAATAGGATATCATATTAACATGTATCAATAAAATAGATTTGTTTTTAAAAATAGGGAGGATGCCTAGAAATGTACACCAAAGGTCAGACATGGATTATAGTTTTTAGTAAACTTTCAATGATGCTTTTGCCCAGTTTTTAAAAATGGACCACAACAAGGCAAGGTGCTGGTGGAGATGTGATACAGGGAATCCTTGTATGGTGTTATGCCTCTTTACAGTGTAAGGTGACAAGTTTTCTCTACAATTCGTGTTTATGTATGTTCATGTATGAGTGAAATCCTTCAGTAAAAATTATATTAGGAGAAAGAGGGTTGTGAGAGTCACACAAGAGTTTGGGATTTACCTATTTCTCTAGACTGGTCTTCCTTTTATTGCTCATCAATGATGAAGGCTGTGATCATGGGTGCATAAGGATGGAGGACTGTACTCTGCCTGGTGGATTAGGACCTTGGCCTTTATGAACCATCCAGATCACCCACCCCCCTATATCTTGTTAATAGTCAAGTAGCTCTTTCTCTCCTTATTCAGTCTATAAGTGGCTTTTCCCTCCTGGTTTGGGCAGAGCTTTTCATATGTCACAGTAGAAATTTTGAGGTCAGGAGGCTGTTTGTTCTCTGAGTTCATGTGCTTTTTTGCATTTGTCCTGTGTTTTCCACTTTTTTTGTAAGAATAACTTTCATTTTATTTCAAATGGTTTGTGAGAAATCTAGAATACGATTCAAGAGCAGTTATTTACATATGGGTACCTGCATCAGAATCCTTCTATACTTGAGAACAAGTCAAAGCATATTGAGTCAGAAATGCTTTCCTTGATTTGTATTCCTTGATTGATAGTCTGCTACCAATCTTGTAAATATTCGTGAGCTAATTAAAAAAGATTTCCTCTGAATTTTTGAATTAGAAGTGGGATTATTCAAAAATGAAGGAAACAGAAGCATTTGGGGGTTTCCTATCATTTTTCTTCACGTCAGTGTAGCTAATATTACTTTATTAACTATTAAGATAAAAAACTAGCCAAATATTTTTGTACAAAATGCATTCCCTTCAAACTGATATCATTGAAGCCTCTGTTTTTAAAGAGTTTACTTTTTGAAAACGGCTAACAACTTTCATTTCCAAATAACATTGACTGTATATTTTGAAAAATGCTTTCATTCTTAGCTAATAATTTATATGAAAATGATAATAGACATTTAACCCTTGTTTTAAAATTTTGTATCATATCAAGTATTTTAAAAATGTTTTTTTATTTTAAATACACCAAACATGTTCATGAGAGAATATCACCCTAACCTTTCTTATAACTAGACTCCATTTCTTCCGTTTTGTGTATTTTCCTCCAGCTCACCCCATTATTATTTTTGTAAATATATTTTCCTTAACAGAAGTTGTGAACTAACAAAATCATCCACTCAGTCAGAATTCTCATACAACTGTCCTCCATCATCACACCGCACCATGGTGGATCATTTCCTAGAGATTATGATGAAATATCATGAAATTGTTACTACCAACCATGGTCCATACAATATATTCAGACATTCCAGCTTGGTTGTCTCCGGGGTGTGGAGTGGTCTAGTTACAAGCCTTCTCTGCAGATGGGCAGTCTCTTCCTTCCATTCTTTCAAGAATGTTGCAGGATGTTTTTCTGGTGTCCTGGAGCCCCCAAACAGTTGCTTTAGATAGATGTGTGTGATTACTAACTGCACTGTATCACAAACTGACTCTAGGAGCGCCTTCCTGAAGAGGTAGAAGTGCTATCTTGCTGGTTTTCTCTTTGAACCATTTTTGAGTTGAGTCTTGTATAGGGAGTGAGATAAGGATTCTCTTTCATTTCTTTTGCTTATAGATTTCTAGTTCTTCCAGCACGAGTTGTTGAAGAGACTTTTTTGTCCCATTACCATGGATTTGGTAGGCTTGTTGAAAACCACTTGGCCATAGATGTGAGAGCTTATTTCTGGACTCTCAATTCGATCCCACTGATTGATGTGCTTATCTTCATGCAAACATCATGCTGTTTTGACCACTGTAGCTGTGTAATATCTTTCAAGGTCGTGCCATGAAAGTCCTCCCACATTGCTCTTCACTTTTTGAATGCTTTTGGCTATTTTGGAGCACTTTCCCTTCCAAATAAATTTGGTAATTGCTTTTTTGTATTTCTGTAAAGTAGGCTGATGAATTTTGTTTGGTGTTTGCATTGAATCTATAAATCAGTTTGGGTAGGATTGACATCTTCATGATATTTTGTCTTCCAATCCATGAACACAGAAAGTCTTTCCATTTGCTTAGGTCTTCACTGATTTCTTTTAGCATTGTTTTGTAGTTTTGTGAATATAGGTCCTGTACTTCTTGGTTATATCAATTACTAGGTTTTGAGTATTTTTTTCCCTATTGTAAATGGAATTTTTTTTCCTGATTGCCTCCTCAGATTGTTTAATACTAGTGTAGAGAAACATTACTGATTTTTGCGTGTTGATCTTGTATCCTGCCACTTTGCTGATTTCGTTTATTAATTCAAGTAACTTTGTCATAAACTTTCATAATTTTTAAAATATAGGTCATATCAATGGCGAAAGCGAATTTTATGTCCTCTTTTTTCTATTTAGCATGCTTTTATTTTTTTTTCCTAACTAATTGCTTTCCTTGGAACTTCTAACCCAATATTAAATAGCAATGGTGACAGTGAGCATCCTTCTCTTGTTACCAATCTAAGAGGGAAAGCTTTCAACCTTTCCCCATTGAATACGATGCTGCTGTGGGTTTTACATATAAGCCCTTTATCATGTTGAGGAATTTTCCCTCTATCTTTCTAGGTGTTTTTATCAAGAAAGGATGCTGGATTTTGTCGAATGTTTTTCTGCATCAATTGAGATGATCATGCCATTTTTCCTTCAATTTGTTAATTGATTTTCTTATGTTGAACCACCCTTGCATACCAGGAATAAATTTCACTTGGTCGTGTTTTGTAAGTTTTTTGATATGCTGTTGGACTCTATTTGCAAGTATTTTGTTGAGAATTTTTGCATCTATGTTCATTGGTCTGTAACTTGCCTTTCTTGTAGTATTTTTATCTGTTTTTTTGTATTAGGATGATGTTGGCTTCATAAAATGTGTTGGTCAATTTTCCCTTCTCTTCAATTTTTTGGAAGAGTTTAAATAGGATTGGTGATAATTCTTCTTAAAATGCTTGGTAAAATTCACCTGTGATGCCATCTGGACCTGGACATTTCTTTCTTGGGAGATTTTTGATGACTGATTCAAACTCTTTTAATGTGATGGGTTTGTTAAGTTCTTGTATTTCCTGTTGCATCATTGTGGGTTCTGTGTTTCTGGGAATTTATTCATTTCATCTAGGTTGTCTAGTTTGTTGGCCTACAGTTTCTCATAATATCCTGTTATAATCCTTTTTATTACTGTGGGGTCAATTTTAACTTTCATTCTTTATTTTATTTATTTGCATTGTCTGTTTTTTCTTTGTTAGTCTAGCTTAGGGTTTGCTAATTTTATTGATCTTCTAAAAGAACCAGCTTTTGGTTTTACTGATTTTCTCTACCATATTTTTTTGTTCTCAATTTCAATTATTTCTGCCCTAATTTTTATTTCTTTCCTTTTGCTTGCTTTGGGAAAGGCTTGCTGTTCTTTTTCCAGTTTCTTCAGGTGTTCAGTTAGGTCTTTGATTTCAGCTCTTTCTTCTTTTTTAATATAAGAGTTTAAGTCTATAAATTTCCCTCTCAAGACTGCCTTAGCTCTATCCCATAAGTTTTCATAAGTTGTGCTCTCATTTTCATTTGTCTCAATATATTTGCTTATTTCCCTTGCAGTTTCTTCTTTGACCCACTGATTGTTTAGGATTGTGTTGTTTAGCCTCCACACACTTGTGAATTTTCTCCTTGCCCATCTATTATGTGTTCCAGCTTCATTCCATTATGATGTGAAAAGTTTTTTTTTTAATATAATTTCAATCTTTTTATATTTATTGAGACCTGCCTTGTGACATAACATGTGGTCTACACAGGAGAACGGTCCTTGAGCACTTGAGAAGAATGTATAGCCTGCTGATTTGGCATACAATGTTCTGTATATGTCTGTTAGGTCTAGTTCATTTGTATTGTTTAAGTTCTCTGTTTCCTTGCTGTTCTTCTGTCTACTTGTTCTATCTAATGTTGTGAGTGCAGTGTTGTAGTCTTCAACTATTATTGTAGAGGTGTTTATTTCTCCGTTCAGTTTTGCCAGAGTTTGCCTCATGTATTTTGGATCAGCCTGGTTAGGTGCATGGATATTTATGATTATTAGTTCTTCCTGATTGTCCCCTTTATTAACATATAATAACCTTCTCTATCTCTTATAATTTCTTTCATTAAAGTCTCTTTTGTCTTATATTAGTATAGCTATCTCTGCTCTTATTTGGTTACTGTTTGCATGGAATATCTTTTTGTAAAGTTTCACTTTCATCCAGTTTGTATCCCTGGATTTAAGGGGAGTCTCTTGTAGGCAGCATATGGATGGTTCATTTTTATCCATTTTGCCAGCCTATATCTTTTTTATATTTTATTGAAGTGTATCATTCATACATAAACATATATAGACAATAAGTTCTGAACTTACAAAACAACCATGCATAACATCATACAGGGGTCCCATACATCACCCCACGAACAACACCTTGCATTGTTGTGGGACTTTCGTTATACAGTATGAAAGAATACCATTGAAATCTTACTACTAACTATAGTCCACATCTTACATTTGATGTTTTTCCTCCAACCCACCCTACTATTTTTTAAAATATATTTTTATTATAAAGTTGTGAACTTATAAAACAATCATGCAGTTGTGTAGAATTCCCATACAAAACCCCTTCACGAACACATTACACAGTGGTGGAACATTTGTTACAGATTATGAGATAATATCATCAGACTATTACCACAAACCATGGACCATAGCATATATTTGACACACTTTTTCCATACTCCCCCATTATCAACACAGTACATCTTTGGTATAGATGCATGAATATTACAGTATTGTTGTTATCCACAGTTCATAGGTCACACCAGTTGTATTTTTCCCATGCTTCTCCACATTCCCACCACCCTGCAATAGTGATGTACATCCACTCTTGCTCACAAAAGAACACTCTTGCATCTGTATCCTCAACCACAATTCTTATCCACCTCTGGGTTTGTGGTGTTATTCACTCCTTAAATTATTCTTCAATTTTCTTTCAATTGACATTTATATCCCTAGACTACCTTTTCCAGCCTCATTCCCATTTATAAACCAGCTGCTACTCATTATGTATTACCATCAACTCTATACATTCTTTTACAGCAACATTAATTAAAACTTCTACATGTATTAAGCATCTGTAGCCCTTTTCAGCCTCTTATCTCCTAATAATGTATACTCTAAGTTTTAACTCCATACATTTATTCTTCACATTTAGTTCATATTAATGAGACCATGCAATATTTTTCATTTTGTGTCTGGCTTACCTCACTTAGCATAATGTCTTCAGGATTCATCCATGTTATCATTTGTGTCCCAAATTCATTTCTTCTTACTGCAGCATAGTATTCAATCATATATATACCACATTTTGCTTATCCATTCATTGGTTTATGGATATGGGTTCTTTCCATCTTTTCACAAATGTGAATAATTCCACCATGAACATTGGTGTACAGATGCCTATTCATGTCACAGTTATCAGTTCTTCTGGATATATTCCTAGTAGAGGAATTGTTGGATCACAAGTCACTTCTATATTTGGCTTCCTGAGGGAGTGCCAAACTGTCTTCCACAGAGGCTGCACCATTTTACAATCTCATCAGAAGTAAAGAGTGTTCCTATTTCTCCACATCCTCTCCAGCACTTTTTGTTTAATCCATTCACATTCAATGATGTTACTGTAAATGGCTTTTTTAATAATAGCCATTCTATGTGGTGTGAGATGATATCTCATCATTTTGATTTGCATTTCCCTAATTACTAGTAATATTGAACATTCTTTCATGTGCTTTTTGGCAACTTGTATTCCCTCTTTGGAGAAATGTCTGTTTAAATCATTTGCCCATGTTTTAATTGGATTGCTTGCACTTTTATTGTTGAGTTGTATGATACCTTTATATAGAATGGAAATGAAACCCTTATCAGATATGTAGTTTCCAAATATTTTTGCCCATTGAATGGGCTGCCTTTTCACCTTCTTGACAAAGTCCTTTGTAGCACAGAAATGTTTAAGTTTGAGGAGGTCCCATTTATCCACGTTTTCTTTCAAGGCTCATGCTTTAGGTGTAAGATTTAAGAATCTACTACCTACCACCAGGTCATAAAAATGTTTTCCTACATTTTTTTCCTAGGAGCTTTATGGTTCTTGCTTTTATATTTTGGTTTTTGATCCATTTTGAGTTAATTTTTGTATAAGGAGCGAGATAGGGGTCCTCTTTCTTTATTTTGGCTGTGGTTATCCAATTACCTCAGCACCATTTGTAGAATAGACTGTTTTGCAAGAGCTGGGTGAGTTTGATCTGCTTGTCAACAGTCACTTGACCATAAGCCTATATCTTTTGATTGGGAAGTTTAATCCATTCACATTCAATGATGTCACTGTAAATGCATTATTTACTTCTACCATTTTCTTCTTTGTTTTTCATATGCCATGTCTTATTTTTGTCTTTTTGTGCTTTTGGTTTCTCTTTCTGCTATTCTTGCCTTCTACACTCCAAGCCCTTCTCTCCTGTCTTTTTCTTTCAAGCCACAAGTCTCCCTTTAATACTTCCTGCAAAGGTGGATTCTTTCTTATGAATTCTCTAAGTTTCTGTTTGCTTGTGAATATTTTAAACTCATTTTCATATTTGAAGGACAATTTTGGTGGATAAAGAATTCTCAGCTGGTGATTTTTCTCTTTCAGTATCCTAATTATATCATACCACTATGTTCTTGCCTCCATGTTTTCTGATGAGAAATCCACACTAAGTTTTACTAGTTGTCCCTTGTATGTGATGTTTTTCTTCTCCTTTGCTGCTCTCAGAATTTTCTCTTTATCTTTGACATTTGGCATTCTGAGTAGTATGTGTCCCAGAGTAGGTCTATTCAGATTTATTCTGATTCTGGTATGCTGCACTTCTTGGACATGTAAATTCAATTCTTTCATAAGCATTTGGAAATTTTCAGGCATTGTTCTCTCAAATCCTCTTTCTGCCCCTTTTCCCTTCTCTTCTCCATCTGGAAATCCCATGACACATATGTTGTTTAACTTCATGTTATCATTCATCTGCCTGAACCCCTGCTCAATTTTTCCCATTCTTTTCTGTCTCTGTTCTTCTCTTTAATCTCATCTGTCTTCTGTATCACTTATTCTTTATTCTATCATTTTGAGTCTGCTCTTTATGCCCCCAATATGTTTTTCATCTCACCAGTCATGTCTTTCATTCCCATGAGCTCTGTTATTTTTCTATTCAGGTTTTCAAATTCTCCTTTGTGATTGCTCAGTGTCTTCTTGATGTCCTTTATCTCTTTAGCCATATTGTCTTTCATCTCATTAATTTGATTTTGAAATTTGCATGAATCTCAGGGATTAGCTGTCTCAAATCCTGTGTCTCATGTGGCCCTTTGATACAGTTCTTTGCTTGGGCCATTTCTTCCATTTTCTTAGTATGGCTAATTTCCTCCTGCTTGCTTTGGGATTAGTTTGCTGTTCTTTTTCTAGTTTCTTCAGGTGTTCAGTTAGGTCTTTGATTTTACCTCTTTCTTATTTGTTAATATAGGCATTTAGGCTATAAATTTCCCTCTCATCACTGTCTTTATTGTATCCTGTAAGTTATGAGAAGTTGTGTTCTAATTTTCATTCATCTCAAGATATTTACAAGTTTCTATTACAATTTCTTCTTTGACACATTGATTGTTTAGGAGTATATGTTTAGCCTCCACACACTTTTGAATTTTCCCTGTCCCATCTATTATGTGCTCCAGCTTCATTCCATTATGATGTGAAAAGTTGCTTTGTATAATTTCAATCTTTTTATATTTATTGATTCTGCTTTGTGACTCAACATGTGGTATATCTTGGAGAAAATCTACGAGCACTTGAGAAAAATGCATAACCTAGTGATTTGTGATGCAATATTCTGTATATGTCTGTTAAGTCAAGCTCATTTATCAGATTGCTTACAGTCTCTGTTTCTTTGCTGATCTTCTGTCTAGATGTTCTATTAAATTATGTGAGTGGTGTGTTGAAGTCTCCAACTATTATTTTAGAGATGTCTGTTTCTCCCTTCATTTTTTTTTTTCATTTTGACTTCCATTACTTCTTCTAACAAGTTTTGATTTTTATTATTTGTATGATTTATCCCACTTTTCTGGCATTTATTTCTTTGGAAACTCCAAGTAACTGATAATCTTTGCCCAATATATCATATGTGGAGAACTGTCAGAATAAGATGCAGTTTATTTCAGCTAGTGTGTTCATTATTAGGAAGTAGTTTGTGTTGCTGGCTCTGCATCTCTAAGGATGTCTGTCATGCATCAGAGCAATACTCTGGCATTTTCTCAGAAGAATGGGTATACATAAAATATTAGAGGTGAAGAACTCAGGTTTGTTTGTTTCCACTCACCTTTTTTCCCTTCAGTTTTACCGGAGTTTGCCTCATGTAATTTGGAGCACCCTGGTTAAGTGCATAGTTATTTATGACTGTTACTTCTTCCTGGTGGATTGTCCCTTTTATTAATATATAATGGCCTTCTGCAACTCATATTCCTTTTTTTCATTTTGTAATTTTTAAAATATATTTTGTTTATTTTTTAAAAGATCCTTAGATTACATAAATATTACATCATATACCTTTTTTTTTGCATTTAAAGTCTGTTTTGTCCAATATTAGTATAGATACTTCAGCTGTTTTTTGGTTACAGTTTCCACGGAATATCTCTTTCCAACCTTTCAATTTTAGCTGATTTATATCCCTAGATGGAAGGTGAGTCTCTTGTAGACATCTTAAGTATGGCTCATTTTTTAATCCACTCTGTCAGTCTATAGCTTTTGATTGTGGTGTTTAATCCATTCAAATTCAATGATATTGCTGTTAATGCATTACTTAATTCCACCATTTTACTCTTTGACTTTCATATACCATATCTTATTTTTGCCTCCTTTTACTCTTTTGTCTATCCTTTCTGATAGTCTTCCATTCTATAGTCTCCTCCAAGCCTCTCTCTCTCCTGACTTTTTCTTTTGGGGTGTAGGGCTCCCTTTAATGCTTCCTGCAAAGCCAGATAATTTTTTATGAAGTCTATCAGTTTCTGTTTATGATAGCTGGAAAATGTGCTTATAAAACGTTTCTTCACATAAGTTCTGAAAATTCTAATTCACTAGTTGAGCTGGTTTTCACTAATCTAATTTTAGAAGTTTAATCTTTGTACTTAGTTCCCTGAATGGTACTAGCCAGACCTTCCTCTGCTTACTGGCAGGGAAGGGAAAAACAGTTGTAACACAGGGGATTTTTAAGGACTTGGGAATTATCCTGAGTGACATTATGACAGCAGATATAAGGCATTTTACATCAGCCTATAACATGCAGAACTGTGTGGGAGAGAGTGGGGTCTACAATGTGAACTATGGTCCATGCTTAGTGGCAAAGCCCCAGGATGTGTATATCCATTGCAGGTGATGTGCCACACGAATGAAAGATGTTTATGTGGAATGTTATGGGAGGTGTGGGAGTGGGGAACATGGGAATCCCTGTAATTTTTGTGTAACATTTATGTAATCTAAGCATCTTTTAAAATATATATATATAAATAACATTTATGTAAGCAAATGCACATATATGCATACATAATTATATATCATTTTACAAATATTGGTTTGTATTGTGAAAAATTTGATTTTTACCCACAATAAAAAAATAAATAAATAAAGGAATATTCAAAAATTCAAAAAAAAATAATGGATAAACTCTTTTTTAGTAGTTGCAAACTTTATATTTCTCTTTGTTCTAAACTTGTAATTCCATCATACTTCCCCCACAGAATGTTATCCTAATATAATATGTTTTAATGCTTAATAGTCTTTTATTGATCACCTGTCATTCTTATCAGCAATAAAATATTTAAATAAAGAAAAATGTAAATTGTAAAATTTCTAGTAACTATGAAGCTTTGATAGTTAAATTTTTTCTAAATTGAATTATATGTGCAACTACTAGTGAAAGTCAATTAATCGAAATAATTGATTTATTTTATAAACTCTGATAAAATTACTAAACAAAAAATAAAATTTGCTGTTGCAGTATCTCTTATTGAGAAATTACTTTCCAATTTGTTGTTATATCTGTGGATGAATCTTCGTGATTCCTTGAAGAAAATCTGGTTATTCCCATTTATATATATATATATGAATATGGGTTCTGAGAAAACTTGTTAATATAAATAAAGAGACAGAATATTTTAGTACATATATTTAACTCAATTTTTTCAACATGCCAAAAATCACTTTATAGTCTGTTGCAGTTTGATATTATTTATGAATTCCAGAAAGAGATATTGATTATGTTTGTAAACTGGTCTGTTTCTCTGGGTGTGATACACTTTGATTGTGTTAAATTCAAAGGCTTTACATTTACTTGATTAAATCAAGATAAGGGCTTTGATTCGACCACATCAATAGGGCATGCAGGGTTAAGTCCCTGCCCCCTTGGTGGGCTATATAAATGGACGTGCAATCAAGAATATAGAAAAGTAGATACACAGAAAAACACAGAGGAATAGAGACAGCTCCACAGACATGGCAGAGGCCCCGGGAAGTGTAAACTATCACCTGATAGTTTAAAACTGACCTTGTGAAGAGACCAAAGTAGCTGAGCCCTGAAAGAAAGAGCTGAGATTGGAAGAAGCTGGACCCATGGAACTTTAAGAGGAAGAGAAAGACTGAACCCTTGCAGACATTGTCACCGGCCATCTTGCTTCAACAAGTAGCAACAGACTTTGGTGAGGGAACTAACTTACACTTTATGGCCTGGTAACTGTAAGCTTTTGCCTCCAATAAATACCCTTTATAAAAGCCACACAAAAAAAAAAACATATCAAAGTAAAACCAGACAGAATGGTGTCAGGAGCACCTTATGTCCAAGTAAACCTCTAATTTTCCTGAGAAACATAAAAGCTTGATATCCTCGAGCAATTGGCTGGAAACATGTTATGAAGACCTTGCTAAACTGTGGTTAATTAGTCACTGAAACCAAGGATACATTTGATGTGCTTGAGACAATGCAGGACTGGGAAATGGCACATAGCCTCCTCACAAGACTCCTGGCATTCACTTGTTTTTCTCCCCTACCCCTCTCCTTTGCCTATAAAAACCCTCGCTCCCATTCTCACTTTGAACTGATTTGGGGAAGATTCCCCCAGTTCCTTGATTGTGCACTTGCAATAAATCACCTTCTCACTGAGAGAAGTGTTTCTCCTTTGTGGTGCTGGATTGGGTGTCCTTCATTTGGAGGTAGCTGTGCTTACGCTAACATTTATTTGTGAATATTTTAAACTCACCTTCAAATTTTGGACAGTTTTGTTTGATAGAGATTTCTCAGCTGGCACTTTTCTCTTTCTGTATCCTAATCATATCATACCACTGTCTTCTTGCCTCTATGTTTTCTGATGAAAAATCCACACTAAGTCTTACTGGGCACCCCTTGTAGGTATGGTTTGCTTCTCTCTTGCTTTTCTCAGAATTTTCTCTTTATCTTTGGTGTTTAAGACTCTGAGTAGTATGTGTCTCAGAATAGGTCTATTCAAGTTTATTCTGATTGAGGTACACTCTGCTTCTTGGACATGTAAATTCATTTCTTTCATGAGACTTGAGAAATTTTCAGCCATTATTTCCTAAAATCCTCTTTCTATCCCCTTTCCCTTCTCTTCTCCTTCTGGACTCCCATCTTGTTGTTATGCCTCATGTTGTTTGTCAGCTCCCTGATCCCCTGCTCAACGTTTCCCATTCTCTTCTTTCTCTGTTCTCTCTCTTCAATTTCAGCTGTTCTGTCTTCTGCATCACTTATTCTTTCTTTTATCATTTTGACTCTGATATTGTGTGCCTTTATGGTGTTTTTGATCTCATCAATCACGTTTTTCATTCCCATAAGCTCTGTTATTTTTCTATTCAAGTTTTAAAATTCCTCTTTGTGCTCACTCTGTTTCCTCTTGATGGCCTTTATCTCTTTAGCCATATTGTATTTCAACTTGATTTGATTTAGGGAATTTGTATGAACCTCTTTGATTAGTTGTCTTAAATTCTATGTCTCATCTGGAGTTCTGATATATTCCTTTGCTTGAGACATATCTTCCATTTATTAGTATGGCTTGTAATTTTTGCTGATGTCTAAGCATCTAATTATGATGGTGAGTTTACTCTGATGCTCAATTTCTCCCTGTGTGTAGGGTTTTAGTGTTGGAAGTTTCTTTGTTACTGCTGTTATTTGGTTCTTGGTTCAACATGTTCTAGTTCTTTAGGATTATACCTGTTTAACTGCTCAAAATTGGACCATGGACTCAGTAATGGTCACTTCCAAGTTACTTAGGGACAGAGGCTGTAAAGGCCAGAAAAAAGCCTCTCTTATTTACTTTTTCTTTTCTTATTTAAAATTTTTTATTTTATTTATATTTTTCTAAAGATATTTAGATTACACAAATGTAACATAAAAAATATAGGGGATTACCATATGCTCCACTGCCCACACCTCCGACATTTGCTAACATTAACAACATCCTTCATTAGTGAGGTACATTCATTGCAATTGATGAACACATTTTTGAGCATTGCCACTAAGCATGGATTAAAGTTTATATTGGAGTTTACTCTCTCCCACACAGTTCTGTAGGTGATGGCAAGATTTATAATGGCCTGTATCTGTTGTTGCAATGCTATTCAGGACAATTCTGAAGTCCTAAAAATACCACCATATTACACCTGTTTACTCTCTCCCTGTCCTCAGAATCTCTAGTGGCCACAGCCTCCAAATCATTGATATAATTTCTTTCATTGCTAGAATTACAATAAGTTTATACTAGAATACCAGTAAGTCTACTTTTTTTTTATTTTAAAAGATGCATAGATTACATAAATGTTACACAAAAATTACAGGGATTTCCATGTTCTCACCTCCCACACCTCCCATAACATCCCACATAAACATCTTTCATTAGTGTGGCACATCACCTGCAATGGATATACACATCCTGGGGCTTTGCCACTAAGCATGGACCATAGTTCACATTGTAGACCCCACTCTCTCCCACACAGTTCTGCATGTTATAGGCTGATGTAAAATGCCCTATATCTGTCATTCTAATGTAACTCAGGATAATTCCTAAGTCCTGAAAAAGCACCTGTATTACAACTGCTTTTCCCTTCCCTGCCCCAAAAGCATCCAGTGGCTACTGGCTCCACCTCACTGTTGTAATTTTTTCCATTGCTTGGATCACATTATGTCTACAACGGAATACCATTAAGTCCACTCTAGTCTATAGTTCTTTCCCCAATCCTGAGGAGTTTGGGATGGTGATGTCCACTCCACCTCCAAGTGAGAGGGGGCTTATATCCCATGGATATGATGGATAGGATTATCCTGCCTGCAGCTGCAGGCTCTGTCCATTCCCTGGGATGGCCGTTGTCCATCATGGTCTCCTCACCAGGTGACTTGTGTGAGTCCATTGAGCTGTAGAGTAGGAGTTGCAGCTCCACCGAGATTCCAGGCACAACTGGCACATGGGCAGGCCCAAGGCTCCAGTCTCTGGAAGTACACCTAAAAACTCCAGCATCACATATAGGTTTGAATAAAAGGGTCTGATTGGCCATGTGCAGGGAGGACTTATTTGAGTCCAACTCTGTCACTCTCAGGAGCACAGATTCCAAAGTAGAACCCGCGGATAAGGCATCAATCTCTGGAGCTATCCCCCCTTATATAGGCCCTGGGTGTTTCCAGAGCCCTCAGGATCCCCTCTGTGTGGGATGATATCCACTTTGTGTTCTATGAGATCCTACTGAGTTGTGCGTAAGCGTTACCTCTGGGATGACTTCCCAACTCTCTTTGAAGTCTCTTAGCCACATGAACTCATTTATCTTTACCTTTTCCCCCTTTTATTCAAGGTTTATTTCCAGTTGTATTGCCAGTTGGTACTTGGTATTAATCCCTCGTTGCCAGGGAGACTCATCCCTGGGACTCATGTCCCATACTGGGGGGAAGGTAATGCATTCGTATGCTGAGTTTGGCTTAGAAAGAGGCCACATTTGAGCTACAAGGAGGCTCTCAGGTGGCAACCATTAGGCAGCCCATAACAGTAGGCTAAGTTTCAATTACAAGAGCAAAGACTCATAAGGCTAGTCATCAATAACAAGAACCCATCAGTGGACCCTCCTCCGTTGCCAGACACTGCCCCTGCACTCAGGGAACTGTTGCTGCTCCCTTGGAGAATGTGGCAGAGCTCTCCAGGCTGGGAATTCAGTATTCCCTCATTTATTGAGTGATTGTCTACCCACGGGGATCATGCCCCACCCCTTGATCATTTGAACAATTTTATATATCTTTCAAGTATATTCAGGTGAACTTCTTCCCATGAAACCTCCATCCCAGACACCCCCCGCCAATGTTCCTCTCCTACCCCCTCTGTAACCCTTCTGTGATCCAAACCTTCCTTGAAGTTGAAGCCCATATAATAACCAAATACAATTAATAGGAAAATGAAATAATAAAGGTAAGTTTAAATATAAGAGATAAAAAACATGGTAACTTTTAAAAAACACTAGAAATAAAATAAAATTAAAGGATTGGGATATTCAATAAATGGGAAAAATCAAAAAAATAATTTTTTTTTTCTTTTACATTTTTCCTTTTATCACTGCATTATCGGGAGTCCAGTCTGTACTATGGCACCTGCCGCCTCTCACTCCCCAGTGTCTCCCGAATTTTCATTTAATTTTTAAAGAAGTTTTAGGTCACACCAAAGTCACACACAGAATACTAGAGACTCCCATATATCCAACTTCCCTCCCTTTCCTCACCCCATATTAAAACCTTTTTTATGTGTATGGTAGCATTGTTATAACTGTTATACAGATAGTGAAGCATAGCTACTAAATATTGTCAATGATTTACAGTATAGTTTACAATTTAGATGGTACAGTTTAATAATTCTTGATGATATTTACCATGTCTTGTGTTCATTACTGTAAGGTAATGAAACACATTTCCCATGACCACTAAATACTCCTGTTTGATCTTTTCTGTTCCTTCCTCCCCATCCCCCTGGGGCTCATGACACTCCCCTGTCTTGACTCATTGTATGACAAGATTCATAGTTACATGCAACAAGAGGTCTTGACATGCTGATTATCCTCTCTTATTAGGATCCACCTTTGTGCCTGAGAGACACCAACCTGTCTGTTTCTGGGTGAAT
>JAQZBX010009295.1:0-17838 GCA_029593785.1 Cabassous unicinctus
CTACATAACTGCTTATGAATCAGATGATTTTTTTTTTTTTCACTTTCTAGCCACATCCTCAAAAGCTTATTATATAGAAGACAGAAGCTGTAGTTACTAAAAATCTGGAGAACTAAAACTCTTGCTCTTTCAATTTAGTTCAATAAACTGCAAATGAGTATCAATGTTTTAGAAGAAACTGTTCAGGGCTATGAAAACCAAAATCAAAACAAGGCGTTTCTCCTACAATTAAATGAATGATGATCTCATATAGAAGACTGAAAAAAAAACATAAATAACCACAATGTAAATCAGAGAGTGATAACTATTAACCAAAGAATCTGTGAGTACAAGGAAGGAAAAGGTGAAAGGTCAGTGAAAGGTCCATTGAAAAGATGACTTTTAAGCTGAATCTTTAAGATTGGGTAGCATTTGTTTTTTAATACCTTCTATAACTTATTTTTCTTATCCTAAAAGTTATACATATGCAGGTTATTTGGCAACACCAAAACTAGCCCTCCATAATCCAATCAGAGGCAACTATACTGGCATTTTAGTTACTCTTTTACAGTCTTTTAAAATTCTATACATAGTGTTTACATGGTTGAAATTAATCTGTATAATTCATATCCCTTTTATCTTTTTATAAAAAACACTTTCCCATATTTTTCAAAACTTTGTCAATAATATTGCCATGTCTATATAAAACTTATTATACTATAATTTTTAATGAATCCCTTATTATTGAATATGTAAGTGGGCTTCTTTTTTTGTTTTTGACTTTGTTTTGCTATGAAATTAACAGTGCAAGTAATTAATATCTTTAGCAATAAATCTTCAGTACATTTTTAATTTCTTTAAAGTACTTTTCTGAAAATAGACTCAAGTGTAAACTCTTGAGGCTATTGCTGGGTAGATATGGAAATAGTGTTCTAGGCACAGATAATAGCCTAATCAAAGGTAAGCTATTCCCTGGTTGCGAAAATAGCTGTGGAAAAGTATTCTTCATCTAAAAAGGTGACTGAATGTAGAGATGGTTTTTCAGATAAGTCCTATATTTATGTTCATATAGAATTTCATATCTTCTATATATGAAAAAAATAAAATAGAAGTCTGCAAGCATGTTTTAAATGATAAATGATATTGTGAATCCCTGAATAAGTTACTTTTACAAAGATAAGAAATCTTAGAATGGGAGAAAGGGGACACTTTCAGCTAGTCTGGGTGTGCAGATAGTTGTGAATTATAAGTAAGAATTAATTTTAGGGCAATTAAGAGCAAATTGGATGGAAGAAGATGCTAGTTGCATAATCTTCTAATAGAGTCCACATAGCTAATCCCAGGGTATCCAAAACCTTTGATGAAAAAACAAAAACAAGAAAAGAAGAGCTAAAGATAAGGTCAATGGATGAAGAAACGCCACCCGGAGAATCTAAAAAGCATGCTATTTTGCTAGGGATGAAATTGTGGGAGTGGAAGAGGGGATGTATCCTGGGCCAATGCAGGGATGGGGCAGTTTCTTTTGGTTAGAAGAGAGAGATCACAGGAAGAAGTTTGGGAAAAATTGCTTGAGTGCTTTTCAATAGAGTTGAGCTTGGCTGCTGAGTGACATGAAACACTTAAAACATACAGAGGCCAGGGTACACCAAAACGACCCAATCCATCAGTAAAGATGGCTAGTTACTAGTTCTTACCTACAGCTGGTAATAGCAGCAATGAGAGGAAGATCGCAGGCCACACTATTCTTTCCCCATAAATATTTCCATTTTTACCTCTGGATGTTAGCAGCAAAGAAAAACATATCTACCAGCATGCTAGTAGTTTTATTTGGAGCTCCATTTTGTTTGCCTCAATGGTTTAAAATAAAAAAAAAAAATAACTCACCAATACTCTGTGCTGGATCCCCACTGCCTCAGAACTAGAACCCCTATATTTTATAGGTAAACTACTACAAATTGTCTAGGTGAAAGCTTCTCTTCTGCTAGAGGGGTTGGCAGCTAACATAGTCTTGAGCAATTAGAGTACCCAACCTTCTGTGGTTAGTTTAAGGATGGGCCCATTACCCAAATCAGGACAGTCAGGATCTGTGAGGTGTTTTTTTTTCTAGCTGTGTGGTGGATTGAATTGTGCACTCCAGTTTGGATATGTTCTTGGTCTTGGCCCTCATTCTGCTGGTGTGGACCCATTATAAATAAGATTTCTTCACGATGTACTTCAGTTAAGGTGTGACCCACTGTATGAGGTTGGGCTTTAATCTGGATTACTGGTCTAATAAGCAGCACGAAAGTCAGATGGAGAAAGAAGCCACGGAGAGCTGCCAAAAGCTGGTAGTCAACTTCCAGCAAGATGGCGGCAGAGTAGGGCGCTCCTAAGAGTCAGGTCGTGCTACAGGGCAGTTAGTAATTACCCAGAGCTATCTAAAGCACCTGTTTGGGGGCCCCAGGAGACCAGAAGAGCATCCTGCAACATCCTTGAAAGAATGGAAGGAGGAGACTGCCCATCTGCAGAGAGGATTCATAAGTAGAGCCCTTCACACCACAGAGGCCAGAGCCTATCTTCCACTGGCTGCACAAGCCGCCTCAGGAGCTATTCTGTGGCTGGAATTGGAAGCTCCATTTCCCAAAAGCGGGGGAGGAAGAGACAGTTGGGCACCAACTTCTGCTACTGGTTAGTAAATTCAGCGGGCTAAAGTATAATCCTAAGAACAGCTAAAGTTTGAACCTATCCAAGTCAGAAAGAGGCTGGTAGCCCCCATTTTAACTCCACCTCTGGCATGAGGGGAAGCGGGGCAGATTGAAAATCACAGTGCTCATAGGGACTGGCTTCTTTCCATCCAGTTCGGATTGCAGCTGTAGCCTAAAACCCCAGCCCCACCTCCAGCAGGGAGGAAGCTGGGGGAGCTGCACCAGCCTCTCTGGGAAACTACAGGCCACTCCATGGAGACCAGTGCTCATCCTATTCTGGCAGCACAAGCTGCCTCAGGAGCTATTCTGTGGCTAGAGTTGGAAACTCCCTTTCCCAAAAATGGGAGAACGAGATGGTTGGCCACCGACTTCAGCTACTGATTAGTAAATTCGGCTGGCTAAAGTATAATCCTAAGAACAGCTAAAGTTTGAACTAGTCCAAGTCAGAAAGAGGCCGGTAGCCGCCATTTTGACTCTGCCCCCAGCATGAGGGAAAGCCAGGCGGACTGAAAATCACAGTGAATTAGGGACTGGCTTCTTTCACCCAGATCAGCTTGCAGCCCTAGCCTAGTCTTCAGCCCCACCTCTAGCAGGGAGGAAGCTGGTGGGCCCTGTACTAGCCTCTCTGGGTAACTGCAAGTACATTCAGCTGGCACAGACTGAATAGTCGGAAGTCTACCAGGGCAACTGCAGTCATTTTGGACCTGCATGGCATAGATTGCTGCCCACACCTGCAGCTCCATCCCCACCCCAGGCAAAGGAGAAAGTGGTATGAAGCTTCATCAGTTTCTCTGGGCAACTACAGTCTAGGCTTGCATGACTTGGATTATTATATATGGCTGTGGCTCTGTTCCTACCCTTGGCAAAGGAGAAAGTTGGGAGAAGCTTCATTGGTCCCTGGGGCAATGAGGGCTGCTTGAGCCTCCATAGCTTATAGCACCAACTACATCCTTGGCTCCTACTACACAACCAGCAAAGGAGAAAGGGTAAGAAAGCCCTAAACTAAAGAGAGAAACTTCACTCAGAATAAATACATATAGTAATCCAGATGCCAAGACGTCAACAAAAAAATTACAATCCACACCAAGAAACAGGAAGATATGCCTCAGTTAAAGGAACAAGATAAGCCTCCAGATGACATAAAAGAGTTGAGACAACTAATCATAAATGTTCAAACAAATCTCTTTAATAAATTCAATGAGATGGCTAAAGAAATTAAGGATATTAAGAAGACATTGGATGAACACAAAGAAGAATTGAAAGCATACATAGAGAAATACCATCTTACAGGAATGAAAGGCACAATAAATGAAATAAAAATACATTTTATTTCATTTAAAATAAATGAAATAGTAGCAGATTTGAGGAGGCAGAAGAAAGGATTGGTGAGCTTGAAGAAATGGCCTCAAAAAGCGAACATACAAAAGAACAAATGAAGAAAAGAATGAGAAAAATTGAACAAGGTCTCAGGGAAGTAAATGACAGCAAGAGATGTGCAAACATATGTGTCATGGGTGTCTCAGAAGGAGAAGAGAAGGGAAAAAGGGAAGAAGGAATATTTGAAGAAATAATGGTGGAAAATTTCCTAACCCTATTGAAGGACATAGATATCCATGTCCAAGAAGCACGACATACTCCCATCTGCATAAATCTGAATACCAACTCTCAGACACACACTCACCAGAATATCAAATGCCAAAGACAAAGAGAGAATTCTGAGAGCAGCAAGAGAAAAGCAATGCATAACATATAAGGGATACCCAATAATATTAAGTGCTGATTTCTCATCAGAAACCATGGAGGAAAGACAACAGTGGTATGATGTATTTAGGATACTGCAAGAGAAAGACTTCCAGCCAAGAATCTTATATTTGGCAAGATTGTCTTTAAGAAATGAGGGTGAGTTTAGAATATTCACAGATAAACAGAAACTGAGAGAGTTTGTAACCAAGAGACCAGCTTTGCAGGAAATACTAAAGGGTGTGCTACAGCCTGAAAAGAAAAGACAGGAGAGAGAGGCTTAGAAGAGAGTCTAGAAATGAAGATTTTTTCTTTTTTTACCAGAAACAGTAAATAAAATTCTCAAAAGAGTGGTGAAAATAAAATATGACAGATAAAACCCAAATGTCAAAATGGGTGAAATAACTGCCTTTACAGTAATAACATTGAATATTAATGGATTATACTCCCCAGTCAAAAGACACAGACTGGCAGAATGGATGAGGAAATATGAGCCACCTACATGCTGTCTGCAAGAGACTCACCTTAGACCTAAGGATACCAATAGAGCAGAAGTGAAAGGTTGGAAAAAGATATTCCATGCATGCAGTAACAACAACAACAACAACAACAAAAGCTGGAGTAGCTATACTTATATCAGATGAAATAGCCTTTAAGAGACACTACTAATGTGCAGTCTGAGGAATAAGTCAGGGAAAAAAATTCCATTTACAATAACGACTAAAAGAATCAAATATTTAGGAATAATCTTAACCAACAATGTAAAGCACTTGTATTCAGAAAACTACAACTCACTGTTAAAAGAAATTTAAAAAGAACTAAATAATTGGAAGAACATTCCATGCTCATGGATTGGAAGACTATCACTAAGATGTAAATTCTACTCAAATTGTATACAGATTCAATGCAATCCTGCTAAAAATTCCACCAGCATTTAAAAAAATAAATGGAAAACACAGCTATGAAATTTATTTGGAAGGGTAAAGGGTCCTGAATAGCCAGAAACATCTTAAAAAGGAAAAGCAAAGTTGGAGGACTCTCACTTCCAGACTTTAAATCATATTACCTAGCTACAGTGGTAAAAAACAGCATAGTACTGGCATAAAGACAGACACATAGACCAATGGAACTGAACTGATGGTTCAGAAACAGACTCTCACATCTCTGGTCAAGTGATTTTTGACAAGCCTATCAAACCTACCCAGCTCAGGCAGAACAGTCCATTCAACAGATGGTGCTGGGAGAACTGGATATCCATAACCAAAAGAAAGAAAGAGGACCCCTATCTCACACCTTATACAAAACTTAACTCAAAATGGATCAAAAACCTAAATATAAAAGCAAGAACCATAAAGATTCTAGAAGAAAATGTAGGAAAACATCTTCAAGACCTCGTGGTAGGTGGTGGATTCTTAAAGGAGATAAGAGGAGGACTGCGATGGACTACTGATATTTTAATGTATGTAGAAGCTTTAATTAGCCTTACTGTAAAAGTTAGGAATGTATAGAGTTGATGGTATCACATTATAGTGAGTAACAGCTGCTTTATAAATGGGATTGTGGCTGAAAAGGATAGTCTAAGGATGTAAATGCCAAGGAAAGAAAGCTAGAGAATAATCTAGGGGCTGAATAGCACAGTAAACCCAGAGGTGGATGAGAATTGTGTTTGATGGTACAGATGCAAGAGTGTCCTTTGTGAGCTAGAGCAGATGTACATCACTATTGCAGGGTGGTGGGAATGTGGAGAAGCATGGGAAAAATACAACTGCTTTGACCTATGGACTGTGGTTAACAGTAATACTGTAATATTCATGCATCTATGTCAAAGATGTACTGTGTTGATAATGGGGGAGTATGGAAAAAGTGTGCGTAATGTACACTATAGACCTGATAACAGTCTGATGATATTATCTCATAATCTGTAACAGTGTTCCACCATGGTGTGGTGTGTTGATAGAGGGGTGTTGTATGGGAATTCTGCACATGTGAATGATTGTTTTGTAAGTTTACAACTTCTGTCATAAAAATATATTTAACAAATAATAGTAGAGTGGGTTGGGGGTAAAATACACCAAATATAAGGTAAGAACTATAGTTAGTAGTAAGATTTTGACGATATTCTTTCATAATTTATAACAAATATCTCACGACAATGCAAGGTGTTGATGGTGGGGTGATGTATGGGAACCCTGTATGCTATGCATGTTTGCCTTGTAAGTTCACAACTTTTATTATATACTTATTGTTCATGTATGTTCATGTATAAATGATATAATAATAATAATAATAGAGTGGGCTGGGGGAAAAATACACCAATGTAAGATACTTTGGTTAGTAGTAATATTTTGAGGATGCTCTTTAATCATTAGTTAAAAATGTTTCACAACGAAACAAGGTATTGGTAGGGTGAGGTATGAGAGCCCTGTATGATGTTATGTTTGTTTGTTTTGTAAGTTCACAACTATTACTATACACTTATTGTTTATATATGTTTATGTATGAGTGATATACTTCAATAAATTAAAAAAAAAAAAAAAGCTGGTAGTCAGTGGAACCCATGCACATTGCCATATGACAGAATAGCCAAGAAACTCCAAAGATTGCTGGCCAGCCAGAAGATACCAACCCTAGGAGGAAGGAAGCCTTCTAGCCTCTGAAACTTTGAGCCAATAAATTCCTGTTGTTAAACTAATCCACTGTGTGGTATTTGTTTTAGCAGTGGGGAAACTAAAACATGGTGAAAGTGTCTTTCTTTCTTATGAGTCTGCCAGTAGTTACTCTTTCTGCTTTGTAGACAAAGAATGAAGAGAGATGGAATCCTGGCATGGTTAAAATTCCTGGGTCCATCCATACTTGAAGATGTTACTCCTGACCATCCCAATCATGCTGAAGACAGATTGGATAGTTTCTGTAGATTTGACTGAAAATGTATTGACTAATATGGGTCATGTGTTCCAGTGAGCCATGGAAATGAGGCTGTTAAAGAGAAAGAAGCAGTGTTTATTTGGAAAACTTTTGTGGTGAAGGGAAAGTAAAATATTATGTAGTCGCTCCCTAACCAAGAGGCTCAAGTTTCTGAAAATTCCCATAATAGAAAAACTTGCTCTAGACAAGTTCAGGACCTTATATAATAAAAACAAGACTGGAAGATCAAATACACGTAAATATTTATGAAGTTTGCACACACACAATACCAGTGAATTGAGACTATTATTGATTTTTAAGGTAAGTGTTAGTGTGGTGGCTTGAAGCTATGTACCCTGCAAAAACATGTTCTTAAACTTAATCTAGGGGAGCAGATGTGGCTCGAGTAGTTGAGTGCCCGCCTCCCACATGGGAGGTTCTGGGTTCAGTTCCTGGTACCTCCTTAAAAAACAGAAACAAACAACAAGCAAAACAAATGAAAAGACCAACTTAGGGGAGCCAGTGTGGCTCAGTGGCTAAGCGTGGGCTTCCCACATACAAGGTCTTGGATTCAATCCCTAGCCCCCGTTACCTCAAACAAACAAACAAACAAAACAAAACAAAAAAAACCCAATCTATTTCTGTGGGTGTGAACCCATTGTACATAAGACATTTTGATGAGGTTACTTCGGGTAAGGTGTGGCCCAAAATGAATCAGGTTGGTTTTTTTTAAATTTAATTTTATTTATTTAAATTTTAAAAAATTTAAAAATTTATTTATTCCTCTCCCCCCATTGTTTGTGCTTGCTGTCTGCTCTCTCTGTGTCTGTTCATTGTGTGCTCTCTGTGTCTGCTCATCTTCTTTTCATGAGGCACTGGGAACCGAACCTGGAATCTCCCATGTAGGAGGGAGGCACCCGATTGCTTGAGCCACCTCCACTCCCTACTTGTTGTGTCTCTTATTGTGTTTCTTTGTTGTGTCTTTCATTGTTTCATTGTTGTGCATCTTGTTGCGTCAGCTCGCCACCTCAGCACATACTGTCAGCTCGCTGTCTTGCTCGTCTTCCCCAGGAGGCACTGGGAACCAAACCTGGGACCTCCCGTGTGGTAGGTGGGCACCCAACTTCTTGAGCCACATCTGCTTCCCCAGGTTGGGTTTTAATCTGGATTACTGGAGTCCTTTATAAGCAGAGTGAAAGTAAGGCACAGAGAAAAGCCAGAGGGTGCAGCCAGAATCTGAAAGTCAGAGGAACCCAGAAGAGAAGGGAGAGGTCAAGACAACCACCACGTGCATGCCATGTGACAGAGGAGCCACGGCCAAGGATCCTCGGCAGCTAGCCCCAGAACACCAGTCTTTGGGAAGAAATCATCCCCTGATGACACCTTGATTTGGACTTCTCCTAGCCTCATAACCGTGAGCCAATAAATTACCATTGTTTAAGCAAACCCATTACGTGGTATTTGCTTTAGCAACAAGGAAACAAAAACTCTTAGTTCCATTGAAATGGTTTTAATTTTATTTTGTCTTACTGTCTACTAAAACATATTAAATCTAAACCTTTTTTCTAAATGTTCCAAGCTTTCTGGATTTTATTATTCAGAGTCATCAATGCCTAAATATGAGGTCTCTGCAATGATGCAGAATAATTTGAATGCTTGAGATGGACAGAGTTTCAGATAACCTTTGTGATTATTTCTCCCTATCGTTCTAATACCCAGGGTTAAATGATCTAAACTCTTCCCTTGACAATTTTAGGCCATAGCACAAATTACCATCCTTTCTTGGCATCATTCAGCCTCTGCCCTCCTCACAAGCTCTGGAGTATTCCTTTTTTCTCTCCAAGGATAAATTGCAGAGGCCTTTACCATTGTCTGCCATCTCTTTTACTTTTGTTTTCAGTTCTCAAAATTGCTTCTTCTTTACTAATTAACATCCTTCAGAAGCAACTTTGTGCATGTATTTATGCACAAATGAAAAATCACATGTAAAAAAGTTGCATACGGAAAGAAATGAAGGTTGAGAGTCCTGGAGTTTAGTGTAAAGGCAACTCAGGACTCAGAAAGCTTATGAGGTTGTTTAGCTCCTTGGCTATCAACAGGCTGTAGGGAGGAGCTGACCCTTGGCATGCTGCCTTGTGGCTAACAGAAATTAGTCTATCTACCTGTCCTGTCCCCCCCATGCCTCAAGAAGATTTCTGCTTAATTTAAGTGAGGATGACCTACTAAAGGAAACTGATAAATTGATGCCAAGGCTAATTCAAGAGAATCTCTGTTCTGAAATACAAAACAGCAAGATGATTCAAGAGACTTTGGTATTCATGTGCATGACGGTGTCCTGAATTCTTTAGATTGTTTTATTTAAATAAATGAACTATATAGTGGGAAGTGGGAAGTTTCATTAGAAATTCAGTTTCTTCGAGTCTCCAGGAACTAGACATATTACCAATTACTTTTGTCAAAGCTCTTATAATTCTAAGAACCTTGGAGAACCGTGGCTCTGGTACAGTAATGTGAAGATCTGGAATATCCCTCCATATTTCTGTGTGGGGCATAAAACTATAACAATTAGAGATACTTCTCCATCCCCTGAGATTCATAGATTCCTCAGTAAGTGCATATTTAATATATTTGATCTAGGTTTCTTGTTCTCTCTCTGGCTTTAGAGCAGAGGTTGCCAAGCTTTGGTGTACATAATGCTCACATAGGGAGTTTATTAAAATGCAGATTCCTGGGCTATCCTCCTATATATTCTAGATCAGTAGGTCTGGACTGGGTCCTGGCTCTATATTTTAAACAAGCTTCCCAAGTGACTCTGTCGGCAGTGTCCCACGGGGCATATTTTGAGAAACATTGCCGTAGAGAACAGAGTGCCTGGAGCAGTGTCAGGACAGCTTGGGGATTCTTAAAGTCTCCCCCCAAGCTCAGGGTAGATATGGGATATGGTATTTCACTACTAGCATGCTCCCAAAGGTTTTGACCAATGTGGTCCCAGGAGAAAAGGCCATTTACTTATGGGTTCAGACTTTCTTCCCATTATTTACCTTTGACTCTTTAGCAAGGGCATGTTTTGCCACACAGAGGTAAGTAACATCTGGCAGGATGGCAGTCCAGAGTCTAGCCTAGTTTTAGGCTAAGCAGACTACAGATACTGAATTATGGCATGAGGGCTGGTGCCTAGAAATTATAGTTAGTTAGAAGAGTTACAATCTGCTTTAATTGCTCGTGATGTTTTATGGTCACAGATCCTTGATCAGCATCATAAATTTGTCTAATAATCTTTCTGACCTCTGAGTTCTGATTTTAATGGATTATTTATGGCCAAGGTGATACCTAGAGACAGGATGTTGATCCACTGATAATTTATTTCACCTGGGAAGATTACCAAAGCAGCAAATCTCATTTGCTTGTTTGTATTTTTTTTTTTTTTGTCATTGTCCTTGTGGCAGTTTGGTATTGTTTATGAATTCCAGAAATAGATATTGGATTGTGTTTGTAAACTGGTCTGTTCCTCTGGGCATATTAGACTGTATTAGATTCAGAGGTTTCACTTTTACTTTATTAAATCAAGATTAGGGCTTTTATTTGACCACATCCTTATGGCGGCTTGGTTTGAGTTCCTCCCCCACCCCCCCGCCCTGTGGGTTATATAAAGGATGCTCAATAAAAGACAGGGAAGTAAATATATGGAGAAGGACAACACAGAGAGTTTTGATGCTAGAGCCCCAGGGAGAGAGCCGAGCCATTCTCCTGATAGTTTATAGCTGGCCTTATGGAGCGAGCAGAGCAGCTGAGCCTGGAAAGAGATGAGCCTTGGGAAGAGGGACAAGCCTTATGCCAGCCTACAGCTGAGGTCTCAAGAAGCCGGGACCATGTAGCCTTAAGAGGAAGAGGAAGGCTGAACCTTCGCAGAGACCAGCAGCCATCTTGCTCCAGCACATGGCAACAGACTTTGATGAGGGAAATAACTTACTCTTTATGGCCTTGTGACTGTAAGCTTCTAGCCCAAATAAACACCCTTTATAAAAGCCAACAGATTTCTGGTACTTTGCATCAGCACCCCCTTGGCTGACTAATGCAGTTCCTGAGAAACCTGGATGGACTATGCTTTGCTGCCTTTTTCTCACCTTCCCTATGAGTGCACACCTTTTCTTCCACAGAAGTTTTCATTTGGTGTACTGGTTTTTTAAACGCAAAATATTTACCATTAACTAGGAATTAGAGTAATAACCTAAACTAGCAAACTAGAGACCGTGGAAAGTCAAAATGGGTGTGAAATGTCCTAATCTTCCATAGAAAATTAATTTGTAAAGGTCGTGTAGCTATTTGGATCTCAATTTGCCTATTAATCTTCTTAATTATTTCATAGTTTTTATTTTCCCCAAGATCCAATATAATGAATTGGCAAAGAAAATTAGCAAAGTACATTGTAAAATTCAAATTTTAATTTTTGTCATTTGGCTTATGGCAAAAGCTGAGCAGATAAATTGAAGCTGGATTCCCCTCCTCCTGAGAGAAACAGAGAAGGGCTAGTATATATCTAATTTGACTGTGGTAGCTGAGTTTATTATATGTTTGTGTTGCTGACTTCAGTACTTTATACAATAAAAATGTAGCAACAGTCAAGAGTTGCTCTTTAATTCACAAAACATGGCCTGTTTTTAGCTTGGCACTGAAAATGAGCAGGTGGCATCATTTTATGCCACGGATGTAGTCTGGAAAATGTGTTTGCAAATTTAATTTTTGTAAAAAGACAAAAAGCCATGTGTTAAATTTCCTGGAGGTGAGCAAACTTTCAAGGGAAATTCTGTAGTGATTTTTTTTTTAAAGTAAAGACAAAAAGTCTTTTTATGAATTCAAATTCTAATGCTTTCATTTTAAGCCAGCATGATAAATCAGGAGTTGGGAGAACATAACGTAACTGTCAAGAGACCTGCATTCTAATCCCATTTCCGTTTCATTATTTTGCTATAGAATCAAGAGGATTGTATTAGATGATTTCTAAGAAAAAAAACCTTAATTTCTAAAATTCCAGGATTCCAATTTGAATTTTCAGTGACTAGATTTATTCAGAATAAAGGAGGATGACGACTCAGTAGACAGTAAGATATTCTAAAGCTGCACCATTCAATACAGTAGCCACTGGCCACTGCAGAACACTTGAAATATGGTTGGTCCAAATTGAGATGTTCTATAAGCATAAAGCATGCACTGGATTTCAAAGCATTGGTACAAAGAAAAGGATATAAAATATCTCATTAATTAATTTTTATATTGATCTGCTGCAATGATAGTATCTTGGATATATTTGGTTAAATGAAACATTGAAATTAATTACATGTATTTCTTTTTACTGTAAATGTAAACATTTAAAATTTAAATAAGTTAAATAATTTAGATTTAAATAACTTGCAATAATTTAATAAACTTAAAATTTAAAATAGAAAATATAAACTCAATCCATGGCTTGCATTATATTTCTGTTGGACGGCACTGCTCTAAAGGTCAGCATATCCTACAAAGGAGCCCCCTAGAGAGCAGAGAATTCCCCATTTCTGGTGTCATTTAAGCAAAACCTTGATGATGTAGAAGTGATTCCTTGAAGATTAGCAGAAAACCTTGTTTTTCAATGTATAGTTCACAGAACACTAGTCTTGCAAGATGCACCACCAAAGCCAAGTATTGGCAACAAAGTGCTATTAAATCCCTCTTACTGATTCACATTCATTAGCATAGCTGAGGGTTGAAGAAGTTCTACCTGATTTAAGCCAAGGTTTTCCAAAATTATTCGAGGCAGAATCCTCCTTTAAAATGATACCTAGTTGTAATCTATAGACCCAAGAAAGTCATTTTGGGAAATGCTGGTGGATTAGATGATCATTAAGTTCCTTTTGTCTGTTGTATGTTTATAGGTAGTTTATCAGTATTTTATAGGCAGTTTGCAGTTCATCTTAGGGGGTACTTTCTTCTGTGCTATATGCTTCTTTTCTAAAATATCCTTCCCCCTATTTTATCTAAAATATTTTCCCTTACTTTCCTAGGCTATTTGAAAAAATCACTAGTTAGATGTATTTGTGTTATCAATCATCTCTTTGCAAAAAAGTTCCTAATTTGTCCTATGACTCAAAGAATGTATATAGATAGCTAAGTGTTCAAGGAGGGGGCACCAGAATTGTGGAAGATATATAGAAAAGGAGGTGAGAGGATGCCAAAAAGATATTTGTTCTTTTTGAAATGTTATGTTTAATGGGTTCTGCACCAAGAAAGTGCTATGTTACAGGTTACATGAGCTGCTAGTGACTAGCAAGGTGCCTAAATATGATTTTTTTTTTTCCCCAGGGCAATTGCATTCAGCATTCCAAAAAGCCAATTTACAAGTCAATGTTAGGAGCATAAATTGTAGTGGACATTACTGGTATATGGATTGACTCACTCCCAGGACATAGAAGCAATTAATATCTGGTATTTATTTCAGTGTCTATCTTGCTTTATACAATAAACCCTTTGCTTCCAAAACAGTGGGATGGCAAGAATGATAGAGCAGAATTTCTTGGCAATGTTTAGAGGATCTCATAAATCATAGAGGAACATCAAGATAGCCTCATCAAGAACTTTCCTAGATTACTAAAGTGAGGTTTTTATTCTTAAAAATATTCCCTCATAGAATAAGCCAAATTATTTACTTCTCTCATGAAGCATGTATTGAGCAGATGGACACATCCCAGAACCATAAAACCCCACAAAGCCCCAAACACCCATTTATGGCTTCTAAGGAAAAAGAAAATGTTTTTTGGGTTTACAAGGGAATGAAATAATACATCCACTTGCAATAGATCTCTTTGACTGGAAGTACATCAGACCAGGGAGCCTGTAATGGACGGAAGCGTGGAGAATTTATATGAAACTATTTTTTTTTTAAACAAAATGTTGATACTTTATGAAAACTAGAAAAGATGCTAACCCATGCTGAGATATTGGACATCTGTTTTAATATCTGCAAATTTAAAACATTTGCTTTAAATAGATTTCAGGGAAGCTTCCTTTGACTTGCCCTCCTTGCTGAATGTCCAAATGAAAGATATGTTTCTTTTACTAATCAGTTTTATTGGTATATAACTTACAAAAAATAAATCAGTACAATTTGATGAATTTTAGCCAATGTGTGCAGTCATCTAGCCACAACTACAGTAATGATAAAGGACATTTCCATCACCCTGGAAAGTTCCCTTGAGCTGCTCTGCAGTCCATTCCTGACTGCTACCTTCAGACTCTGGCTACCACAAGTTGACTTTTCCTATAGTATTTTACTTTTTAGAATTTTGTATAAATGAAATCATATCATATATAGTATTTGTGTCTTTTATTTTACATACTATAGTGCTTTGAGATAAATCCAATAGCTTATTCATTTTTATGACTGAATAGTATCTCATGGTATATATACTGTCATTTCCTTTTTCATTCACTGATGGAGAATTTTTGGCAATTTTAAATAAAGTTGCTCTAAACATTAGCAGAGAGGTCTTTATGTGGACATAGGTTTTCATTTCTCTTGGTACATACTTAGGAATAGGAGTGCTGGGTTGTATGGTAAATATATGTTCAACTTTATAATTCATTGCCAAAGTGTTTTCCCAAATACTGAACCATTTTGCATTCCTCCTGGCAATGTATGAGAGTTCCAGGGTGTAGACATCCACATTAACATGTGTATTAGCAGTCTTTTTAATTTCAGCCATTCTAGTAGGTGTGTACTGGAAATTCATTTTGATTTTAATTTGCATATCCTGAATGTCTAGTGATGTTGAATATCTTTCCATGTAATTATTTGCCATTTTTATATATTCTTTGGTGAATGATTTATTCAAAATGTTTGCCAATATTTTTATTTGCTTGTCTTATTGAGTTCTAAGAGCTCTTTGTACATTCTGGATATAACTCCTTTTTATGACATCTGTTTTCCACATATTTTCTCCCACCCTAGACTGCTATTGTATTTTCTTAACAATGTCTTTTAAAATAATATGTTTTTAATTTTGCTTTTAATTTGTGCTTTTTGTGTTCTAAAACATCCTTACTTATTCAAGGTCACAAAGATTTTCTCCTAGAATTTTTAGAGTTTTAGTCTTTCATTTAGGTCAAGGATGCACTTAGAATGATCTTTTGTATAAGGTGTGAATATAGGTGGAGATTTATTTATTTATTTATTTTTCCATATGTGTATCCAGTTGTTTCAGCACCATTTGTTGAAAAGACTATTCTTTTCCCATTAAATTACCTTGGTAACTTTATCAAAAATTAATTGACCAGGGATTGCACAGGCATCAAATGTAGGAAGTTTTACTGATCACTCCCTCTACCAAAAATGTGAATGACCTGGAAAAAGAGACTGGAATTAACCAGGTGCTAACACTGGAGCCATTCTGGACATTTAGAACAACCATGGGAGTGCCAGACAAAGAGAGGCTGCTGAGAGCTGAGCTTTGGTTAGTGAAAGTGCAAACCCATGACCAGCCCCATTCCTCTAGCAAAGGCCGCCTGGAGCCAGGGCGGGCATAGGAATTCAGGCCCTCCAAAAGTTGGGGTTGAAGGTTGAGGTTGGTCTGGGGATCCCTGAAAGTCAGCATGCCCCAGTTTTGGCCCTCTGGGCAGCAGCAGCTTCTGGCCTCCTACCAGCATCCATGACAGAAAAGACCGGTGCTTCTTCGTGGTCGTGTTTTTCTTTTTTCCTTCTCTTTGTGGGTGTTACTTGGCCTGGCAGATCTCTGAGGGCCCAGTGCAGACACTACCCTTGATTTCAGCCTTGGTTTTGGCCCTTTCAGCAGAAGTGGCTTCTGGTCTCCCACCAGCATCCACCAGGATATAAAGAGCCACTGAACTTTTTTTGTTTGTGTTCTTTCCTTTGTATATGGATATTTCTTGGTCTAGTGGATACCTGAGAGCCCAGTATGAATGCTAGCCTTGGCTTTGGCCCTCTGGGCAGCAACAACTTCTGACCTCACACCAGCATCCACTGGATGAAAAGAGTACTTTTTTTTTTTCTTTCTCTTGCATGTGTTGTTTGAGTTGGTGAGTCTCTGAGGGACCAATATGGAAGCTAGCCTCAGTGTTGGTCCTCTTAAGCAGAAGCAGCTCCAGGACACCCATCAGCATCTACCAGGTCATAGAGCCAGTGCACCTTTTTGTAGTTGTTGATGAGTTCCTTATATTTTTCTTATTTTTTTCAGTCTGCTGGATCCCTGAGGGACCAGTGCAGATATTGGCCTCACTATTCTCTCAACAACAACAGCTTCTAGCTTCCCACTGGCATCTACCAAGAGCTACTTGAGCTAATAAATGTTTTCAGCAAAGTGGCAGGATATAAGATCAACATGCAAAAATCAGTCACGGTTCTATACACTAGTTATGACCAAGCTGAGGAGGAAATAAAGAAAAAAAAAATCCATGTACAATAGGAACAAAAAGGCTCAAATATCTAGGAATTAATTTAACCAGAAATGTAAAGGGTCTGCATTCAGAAAACTACAAAACATTTCTAAAAGAAATCAGAGAAGACTTAAACAAATGGAAGGACATTCCGTATTCATGGATTGGAAGATGAAACTTTGTGAAGATGTAAATTCTACCCAAATTGATTTATAGATCAATGTAATGCCAATCAAAATTCCAACAGCCTATTTTACAGAAGTAGAAAAGTCAATTACCAAATTTATTTGGAAGAGAAAGGGGTCTCAAATAGCCAAAAACATCCTAAAAAAAGAAAAAAAAAGTCAGAGGACTCATGCTTCCTGGCCTGGAAGTGTATTCTAAAGCTACAGTGGTCAAAACAGCATGGTATTGGCATAAAGATAGACATATTGATCCATGGAATTGAATTGAGGGTTCAGAAATAGACCCTCATCTCTATGGTCAACTGATTTTTGATAAGCCTACCAAGCACACTTTTCTGGGACAGAACAGTCTCTTCAACAAATGTGCTGGGAGAACAATATATCCATAACTAAAAGAATGAAAGAGAACCCCTATCTCACTCCCTATACAAGAATCAACTCAAAATGGATCAAAGACCTAAATATAAAAGCCAGAACAATAAAAATCCCTAAGATAATGTAAGGAAACATCTATAAGACCTTGTAGTAGGTGGGGTTCTCTTAAACCTTACACCCAAACATGAGTAACAAAAGGAAAAATAGATAAATGGGACTTCCTAAAAATTAAACACGTATGTACCTCAAAGGACCTTGTGAAGAGGGTAAAAAGGCAACCTACTCAATGGGAGAAAGTATTTGAAAATCACACATCTGATAAGGGTCCAGTATCCATGATATATAAAGAGATCCTACAACTCTACAATAAAAAGTCAAAAGACCCAATTAAAAAATGGGCAAAAGACCTGAATAGGGAAGCAGGTGTGGCTCAGTGGATAGAGCCCCCGTTTACCATATGGGAGGCCCGGGTTTGCGTCCCGAGGCCTCCTTGTGAGGGCACGCTGGCCTGAGCGGTGCGGTGGGCTGATGCAGCGACCTCACAGCAG
>JAQZBX010009295.1:17938-46578 GCA_029593785.1 Cabassous unicinctus
AAAAAAAAAAAAAAAAAAAAAAAAGACCTGAATAGACATTTTTCTAAAGAAGAAATGCAAATTGTAAAAAGACACATGAGATTTGGAAAGGTAGTACATCTTTTTTATATTATATTTTTTAATTTTTGAGGGTGTTTTGTCTGTGTGTTAGAATTTCTTTGTTGTAGATATTTCAGGATTTTCTATATAGAGGATCATGTCATCTGTGAGTAGTGAGTTTTACTTCCTCTTTTCCAATTTGGATGCCTTTTATTTTTATTTCTTGTCTAATTGCTCTAGCAAGAACTTCTAGCACAATGTTGAATATTCAACAGTAGTAACAGTGGGAATCCTTGTCTTGTTCTGGATCTTAGAGGGAAAGCTTTCAATCTCTCCCCATTAAGTGTGATGTTGGCTGTAGGTTTTTCATATATGCCTTTCATCATATTGAGGAATTGTCCTTCTAGTCCTATCTTTTGAACTTTTTTTTTTTTTGATCAAGAAAAGATGCTGGATCTTGTCAAATGCCTTTTCTGAATCGATTGAGATGATCATGTGTTTTTTTCCCTTCAATTTGTTAATGTGGTATATTACATAAAGTAATTTTCTTATGTTGAACCACCCTTGCATACCAGGAATAAATCCCACTTGGTCGTGGTGTATAATTCTTTTGATATGCTGTTGGATTCTACTTGGAAGTTTTTTGTTGAGGATTTTTGCATCTATGTTCATTAGAGAGATTGGTCAGTAGTTTTCTTTTCTTGTAGTGTCTTTATTTGGCTTTGGCATTAGGGTGATGTTAGCTTCAGAAAATGTGTTGGATAATTTTCCCTCCTCTTCAATTTTTGGAAGAGTTTGAAAAGGTTTGGTATTAATTCTTCTCGAAATGTTTGGTAGAATTTGTGATGTGAAGCCATCTGTTCTGGACTTTTCTTTGTTAGATTTTTGATGACTGATTCAATCTCTTTGCTTGTGATTGGTTTGCTGAATTTCTGTATTTCTTATAGAGTCAATGTAGGTTGGTTGTGCATTTCTAGGAATTTGTCCATTTCGTCTAGATTGTCTAATTTGTTGGCATACAGTTTCTCATAATATCCTCTTATGATCCTTTTTAATTCTGTAGGGTCAGTCGTAATGCGCCCTGCCCACCCCCCTCCAATTCCTGATTTTATTTATTTGCATCCTCTCTCTTTTTTTCATTTGTTAGTCTTACTAAGGGTTTGTTAATTTCATTGATTTTCTCAAAGAACCAGCTTTTGGTTTTGTTAATTTTCTCTACTTTTTTTGTTGTTGTTGTTCTCAATTTCATTTATTTTTGCTCTAATCTTTGTTAATTCTTTCTGCTTGCTTGGGATTGGTTTGCTGTTCTTTTTCTAGTTTCTACAGTTATTCAGTTAGATCTTTGATTTTTGCTCTTTCTTCTTTTTTAATATAGGCATTTAGGGCTATACATTTCCATCTCAGCACTGCCTTTGCTGTATCCCATACATTTTGATCAATTGTGTTCTCATTTTCATTCATCTCAAGATATTTAATAATTTCTCTTGCAATTTATTCTTTGACCCACTGATTGTTTGGAAGTTTGTTGTTTAGCATCCATATATTTAAAAATATTCCCCTTTCCCACCTATTATTGATTTCCAGCTTCATTCCATTATGATCAGAGAAGGTGTTTTGTGTAATGTCAGCCTTCTTGAATTTATTGAGAGCTGTGTTGTGGCCCAAAATGTGGTCTATCTTGGAGAAAGATCCATGAGCACTTGAGAAGAAGGTATAACCTGCTGATTTGGGGTGCAATGTTCTGTATATGTCTGTCTGGTCCAGCTTGTTTATCATATTGTTCAAGTTCTCTATCTCCTTGTTGATCTTCTGTCTAGTTGTTCTATCTATTGATGTAAGTGGCATGTTGAAGTCTCCAGCTATTACTTTAGATACACCTATTTCTCCTTTCAGTTTTGCCAGAGTTTTTCTCATGTATCAATGCACCCTGGTTAGGTGCATAGATATGTATGACTATTACTTCTTCCTGGTGGATTGTCTCTTTTATTAATATATAATGGCCTTCTGCATCTCTTATACCTTTTTTGTATTTAAAGTCCATTTTGTCTGACACTAGTATAGCTACCCCTGCTCTCTTTTGGTTACTATTTGTGTGAAATATCTTTTTTTAAATTTTCACTTTCAGTCTGTTTGCATCCCTGGGTCTAAGGTGAGTCTCCTCCAGACAGCACATGGATGGCTCATGTCTTCTTATCCATTCTGTCAGCCTATCTCTTTTGATTGGGGAATTTAGTCCATTAACATTTAATGTTATTACTGTAAAGTCATTTTATCTTTTGAATTTCCTATGTCATATCTTATTTTTGTCCATCTTTTTACATTTTTGCACACCCTTTCTGATAGTCTTTACTTCTATACTCTCTTGCAAGCCTCTCTCCTCTTTTCTTTTCTGGCTAAAGGACTCTCTTTAGTATTTCCTGAAGAGCTGGATTCTTGTTTATAAACTCTCTTAATTTCTGTTTATCTGTGAATATTTTAAGCTCACCATCAAATTTGAAGGATTTACAGGATAAAGAATTCTTGGCTGGCAGTTTTTCTCTTCCAGTACCTTAATTTTATCATGCCACTGCCTTCTCACCTCCATGGTTTCTGAAGAGAAATCTGCACTAAGTCTTATTGGATGTCTCTTGTATCTGATGTTTTGTTTTTCCCTTGCTGCTTTCAGAATTTTCTTTTTACCTTTGCCATTTGCCATTCTGTATATTATGTGTCTTTGGGTAGGTCTATTTGGATTTATTCTAATTTGAGTATGCTGTACTACCTGGACATGCATATTCATGTCTTTCAGGAGAGTTGGGAAATTTCCAGCCATTATTTACTCAAATACTCTTTCTGTCTATTTTCCCTTCTCTTCTCCTTCTGGAACTCCCATAGCACATATATTGGTGTGCTTTGTGTTATCATTCAGCTCCCTGAACTCATTTTTTCCCCATTCTTTTCTCTCTCTGCTTTTCTCTTTCTTCAATTTCAGTTCTTCTCTCCTCTATATTGTTGATTCTTTCTTCCATGATTTCAAATCTGCTATTGTATGCCTGTAATGTGTTTTTTTGCTTTTTGTCTGCTTGTTTTGAGGTACCAGGAGCCGGGAATTGAACCCGGGACCTCATATGTGGGAAGCTGGAGCTCAACCACTGAGCCACATTGACTTCCCCGCATTGGTCTTTTCATTTGCTTTGCTTGTTGTTTTGTTTTTGTTTTTTCAGGAGGTACCAGGAACAAAACCCAGGACCTCCCATGTTGGAGGTGGGAATTCAACTGCTTGAGTCACATCCGCTCCCTCTAATATGTTTTTTATCTCACCTATCATGCCTTTCATTCTCATGAGCTCTGTTATTTTTCTATCCAAGATTTCAAATTTTTATTTGTGCTCACTCAGTGTCTTCTTAATGTCTTTTATTTCTTTAACCATGTCATCCTTCAACTCCATGATTCTATTTAGGGGATTTGTATGAATCTCACTGAATAGCTGTTTCAGGTCCTGTGGCTTGAATGGAGCTTTTATTTGTTCCTTTGCCTGAGTCATATCTTGCCTTTTCTTTGTTTGGCTTGTAATTTTTTACTGATGTCTAGGCATCTGATTCTGATGCTGAATTTATGCTGATATTCAGTTTCTCTCTCTTGCCTAGGGATTTAATGTTAAGTAGCTGTGTGCTACCACTGTTCTTTGACTCTTGATTCAACTTGTCCTAGATATTTAGGATTGCTCTGTTTAACTGCTCAAACCAGTGCTAAGGACCCAGTAATGGGATGCAGGCCAGTTTTCAATGGCCTTGTAGAGGGTGGCAGTAAAGGCACGTGCTTTCGTCTTTTATTTATTATTTTTCCTTTTTCATGCACTTTTCTGATCTGGCCAGCAGATGGCACTCTTTGGCAGAACACCGAGCTCAGACCCCAGGTGCTGGGGATGGGCAGGGGGGGAGCATTCAGAGTAACTCCTCAGGTGGGTAGGCAGTGCAGAAGCAATGTCCTCAGGGCTGGCCAAGCCTCAAAAACATTCTCAGAGGCTATTCTCCACCCTTGGCCAGCCACACCCTCTATCCCTCTGCCGCCTCAGCAACTAGCTGGGGGCAGTAGGGAGGGTGTTTGAGAAGGCAAATTATCTTTAGCTCTCTGTTGGCTATCAGTGCAAACAATGTTGCTACCCCACCAGGCCTGGAAGTGTATGACCCCTCCAATGCAGCAGACCAAGTTGTTGACCAAAATCTGAATTTGCTGTAGGCTGTGTCCCTCCCTCTTCCCTTTCTTGAGAAAGAGGACCCCTGCAACCCCCTCAATCCATAGCCACTATACTCCATAGCTGCTGCAGTCCACAGACTGCTATTTGCTTCATATGTGGGGGCATGGGTGCCTGCTGCTGCTTTTTCAGCTCTACTCAAGGGAATTTTCAGCCAACTGAGACTCCTTTCCTTTGCCTCTCTCTGTCATGGGAGGTGTCTTACTTTCTTCTGGTGTCCTGAACCCCAGAACAGTCCTCTAGACAGTCTCCACCTATCCTCTAGCTATTTTTTCTGGGAGAGAAGTGATCCTTCTGCCTCTCTAATCCTCCATCAAGTACACACTTTTTTTTAAAAGAGGAAAAGCCAGAAAATGTAGAAGTGGAAGAGAAAGAGAAAAACATTGACAACAGATTATTTGAACTGTCTTCTTCCCAGATATGATAACATCACACGTGCTACTCTTTTTTTGGTATAGCTTGTGAAACCCAAAAATTCCGATCTTCTTTCACTAGTCTGATATAAGTCCAGTAAAGATTGTACCAGTGAACTACAAATTCTGTTATCTTCTTCTGTAGTAAGAAACTCAGTTCTTTTATTATCTGATTCCACATTTAGTTCCAGATTTTCTTTTTTTATTTCTTCCTAATAATATTTTTACTTTCCAATGGATTTTACCAGAAGGTAAACTATCCATATTCTTGATGTCACATTCATTTGGTTCCATGGGAGGGCTATGAGATGCATATTAATTTAATTTTTAACAACAGAATTGGAAGAGACTTTGGTGATTCTCTAAGGGAGGAAATATTGCCTAATGATTTAAAGCAGGGAAATAGTTGTAGATCCTGCCTCTGGTACTTTCTAGCTATGTGACTTTGGGTGCATTAATCAACCTCTCTATTTTTTTCTGAGAGAGAAGCGATCCTTCCACTTCTCTAATCTTCCATCTTCCCAGAAGTAAAAAATATATTTTACTTCTTATATGGCTTTAAATTCAAATGCATAAAAATAAATACAAACTCTTGATACTAGGCATACAATATATAAAGATGCAATTTGTGACATGAACAACATAAAGAGAGGGACAGAGGAACATAAAAACAGAGTATTTGTTCTATTGAAATTAAGCTGGTATCAATATAAACTAAATCATAATAGATTTAGGATGTTAAATGTAATACCCATGGTAACTATAAAGAAAATATGTAAGAAATTTACACAAAAGGAAATGAGAAATGATTCAAAATGACTCTATAAAATATCACACAAAAAGTAAGGCAGTAATAATTGAAAGAAGGGACTAAAAAAGTGTAAGACTTACAAAAAGCAATTAGTAAAATTGCAGAAGTAAGTCTTGTCTTATCACTAAGTACCTTAAATGTAAATGTATTCAACTTTCCAATCAGAAGACAGAGATTGACAGAATGGATAAAGAAGCATGACCTGAGTATAAGCTGTTTACAAGTGACTCATCTAGATGGAAAGACAAATTAGGTTAAAAAACAAATAATCAAGAGTACTTGGGTGGATATACTAATATTACATAAAATAGACTTTAAATAAAAAACCATTTCAAGAGACAAAGAAAGGCATTATATTTCAATAAGAAGGCTAATTCAATGAGTATAATAATTATAAATATATATGCACCTAACAACAGGGATTCAAAATATATAAAGCAAATATTGATAGAATTGAAGGGGAAAGTGGACAGTTCTACAATAATAGTGGGAAACTTCAATACACCAATTGAATGCTGGATAGAATATCTAGCCAGAAGATCCACAAAGAAATAAAGGACCTAAACAATACTATAAACCAATGAGAGTCAATAGGCATATATACCCAACAAAGGCAGAATACAGACACCAAGAGCTTTCACCATTAAGTATGGTGTTAGCTGTATGCTTTTGAAGATTCCCTTTTTCAGAATGAGGAAGTTCTCTTCTATTCCTGGTTTGCTCTAAGTTTTGTTTTTTTTTAAATCATGAATTAGTATTCAATTTTGTCAAATCCATTGTATGAATCTATTGAGATTATCATAAGTTGTTATGTTTTAATCTGTTAAAATGGTAAAATACATTGAGTTTTGATTGTTAAAACAACCTTGCAATTACTGGGTTAAGCCCTTATAGGTCATGATATCTTGTCCTTTGTATATATTTCTGTATTTGATTTGCTAAAAATTTGATAAGTATTTTGTGTCTATGTTCATAATGGACATTGATCTGTAGTTTAATTTTCTTGTAATGTCTTTTTTTCTGGTTTTGGTATCAGAGTAATGCAGGTATCAGAGTAATGTGTTGATTTTGGACCTTTTTCCCTTTCTAATATAAGAGGTTAGTGCAATAAGCTTTTCTCTAAATACTACTTTAGCTGTATCCCACAAATTTTGATATGCTTTTGCTTTCATTCTGTTAAAATCTTTTTCAAACTTCTCATTAGATTTCTTCTTTGACCCATGGATTATTTAGATATGTATTGTGAAATTTCCAGTTATTTGGTATTTCCCAATTATCTTACAATTTGCACTTTAATTTTGTTATAGTGAGATAGCATTTTGTACGATGTAAATTTTTAAAAATTTATTGAAATTTATATTGTGCCCCAATAAATCATCTCTCTTGGTGAATGTTCTGAGTGCACTTGAAAAGAATGTGTATTATACTTTCATGTGGAGTGTTCTATAAATACCATTTTGATTAAGTTGGTTGATAGTGTTGCTTACATCCTCAATATCCTTACAGGTTTTCTATTTGTACTGTCTTTACTGAAAGAGAAATGTTAAAATGTACAACTATAATTTTTGATTTGTCTATGTTTTCTTTTAGTTTATCAGTTTTTCCTTTATGTAATTTGAACCTCTATTATTGGATCCATACACATTTAGAAGTGTTATAGACTCTTTTTTAAAAAAATTAATTAATTTATTTTACTTTATCCATTTTACACCCCCCCCATTTGCTGTTTTGTGTCCATTCGCTGGGCAATTCTCTGTGTCTATTTCCTGCCCCCTCTTCTTATTCTTCTCCAGCCTTCACTGGGATTTGATCCTGGGGACCTCCGATGTGGCAGAGAGGCGTTCTGCCACCTGCACCGCATCAGTTCCTGGTTTTTAGCATGTCTCGTCTTGGCTCTCCCCTGTGTCTCTCTCCTGTTATGTCATCATCTTGCTGAGTGGCTCGGCGGGGTCTAGTGGCATGCGTGCCTTCTCTATATATATATATACTTTTAATTCTACCAGGAGGTCCTGGGGATCGAACCCAGGTCCCTCCATATGGCAGATGGATGCCCAACCATTTGAGCCACATCCGCCCTGTTATAGACTCTTAAATGAACTCCTTATCTTTGTAAAATAGCACCCATTTTCCTGTTAACTTCTTGTTCTGAAATTGACTTTATCTGATATTAATATAGCCTCTCTAAATTTCTTTTTTATACGTGTGTAGTGTATATTTCACATTAGTTACTTTTAATCTGTCTGTATTTTTGTATTTAATGTGGGTTTCTTGTGGACAGCATGTAGGTGTCTATTGCATTATTCAATCTGAAATCACTGCTTTTTGATTGGCATATTTATACCATTTATAGTTAATGTAGTCATAGATATGATTAAAACAACCATATTGCTTTTTGTTTTCTATTTGTCCCTTCTATTTTGTTACTTTATTTCCTCTTTTCCTGACTTCTTTTGAACTGAGTATTTCTTATGATTCCATTTTATATACATTATTGGCTTATTAGTTATATCTCTTTGCTTTATTTTTTAGTGGTTGCTCTAAGGTTTACTGTATACATATTTAACTTATCACAGATTACCTTCAACTAATTTTATGACACTTTACACATAGCTTAAGAAACTTACAGCCTATATTTTCATTCCCCCTCCCTTCCATTGTGTAAATGTTATTCTATATTTTACTTCTATATATGTTACAATCCCATAATATACTGTTCAAACCATCAATTATTATTTAAATAGATTAAAATAAGAAGACTGTTTTTTATTTTTATAAAGGTAAGTTTCATTTCCATGGCTCTTTGTTTTTTTTATAGATCTACATTTCCATCAGATGTTTTCTGTCTGCCTAAAAAATATCCTTTAAATTTTCTGGCATACAGATATGTAGGTGTAAATTCTATTACTTTTATCATCTGAAATAGTCTTTATTTCATCTTTACTATAGAGAGATGTTTTCGCTTGGAATAGAATTCTAAATTGATTTTTTTTTCTTACAATAATTTAAACTTGTTACTACAATATTTTCTGGCTTGCATAGTTCGGGAAGTGAAGTCTAATATAATTTTTGTCTTTGTTCTTATGTACATTATGTGTTATTTTTTCTCTCTGGCTACTTAAAATTTTTTCTCATCATTACTGTTTTTCAGCAATTTGATTTTGATGTACCTTGGAGTTGTTTTATTATTATACACCTTGAGGTGTATTGAGTTTGTTGGCACTGTGGGTTTATAATTTTCATCAAATCTCAACAATATTTAGTCATTATTTGTTCAAATAGTTTTTTATCTCTCACTATCACTCTTCTCTACTTCTAGAACTGAAATTATATGTATGTTAGACTGCTTGATTTCTGTCCCAGATGTGACTGATGCTCTGCTCATTTCTTTTTAGTCTATTTTTCCCTTTTTCCTTCATTTTGGATAGTTACTATTCCTATGTTATCAAGTTGACTGGTTATTTCTTCAATATCTAATCTGATGCTAATCCTACTCAGTGTGTTTTTATTCAGATATTATATTTTCCATCTCTAGATGTTCCATTTGGCCTTTAGGTCTTCATTTCTTGTCTCATTATGCACATGTCATCCTCTACCTTCTTGAACATATGGATCATATTGATAATAGCTGTTTTAATTTCCTTGTTTGCTAATTGTATCTATCATTTCTTGGTCCGCTTCTATTTACTGATCTTTCTCTTATTTATAGGACACATTTTCTTGTTTCTTTGCATGTATGATAATTTTTTTATTGGAAGCTGGGCATGGTGATTTTTATCTTGTTAGGTATAGGATTTGTTGTGTATCTTTATATAGTGTGTTAGATTTTATTCCGGCACACAATAAGTTTGATCCTTTTCAGACTTGCTTTTAAACTTTGTTAGGGCAGATACTTAGTAGTCTGGTCTAGAACTACTTTAAACTCACAATGAACACATTGTTCTTCTGAGGACTAAAAGATGACCTGGGCATTACAAGGTCTTTCTACTCTGACTATAGTGGGACTACAAACTCTTTCAATCCTATGTATACTTGCAGAAGAAGTTTTTGGCCTACTTCTTTTTCTCCAGTCTCAAGTAGTTTCCTCTCATCATGTGCAGATCTCAGCCAAAGTCTAAAGGGATGTCTTTTGCATATCTCTGGAGCTTTCCCTCTGTGTAGCAACTTTCTTCCTGGAATTCTGTCCCACAGATTCTTAACACCTTATCTCTTATTTTTGTCTCCTTAACTCAGCAAGACCACTAGGCTCTGTTTGGATATTTCCACCCTGCACTGCTTCCTGGAATGTGCCACTTGGCCATCAGCTGGCATAGTAGTAGGAGCTATGTAACTTCTTTCCCTTTTCTCAGGGATCATAGTACTGTACTGCTTGTTGTTCAATATCTGGAAGCCATTGTTTTATATATTTTGTCTGGTTGTTTCTCATTCTTTAATATGTGAGGGTAAATATGTCCCTAGTACTCTATCAAAAAGAGGAATAATATGCTTTTAATAACTGAAAATAAAACTTTATTTACTCTTTCCAAAGTGAGTCTTGCTTCACTGATATTCATGAAAATGAAACTCACAAACAACTAGTAGTATTAGCTTGTTTATATCCTTCATTTTTGGGGAAGCCTGGGGCATAACTAATGTATATTTGTGCGATTTCATGTTCATCTTCTGAATTACCAGTTGGGACTTATGTCAGCGGTTCTGTGATTTTTAACAGGCCTGGATTTGTATTTATATGTCTAGGGAATTTGCTGGTGTTGGGGTCTGTGAATTTCAACTCCTTAGTTTTTGAGTCAAGTATTGCACCCAGGTATTTTGCTTCCTTAGGAACTTGCTTTTAATAAGAACTGGTGGAGCTATATTCCCAAGTATAGATATGACAGAATGAGCAAGATTGTGATTCTAGAAGATGGCATAATTTGAAAAATAATTTTACTCTGTTTCCATTTCCTCTACCTTGTCTAAATGAACATTACTGAAAATGAACCACAGCTGATTTTTACCACTTGGTCCTTTAATAGGTAGCTGCCTAAACTTGCAAGGATATGAATTTAGAAAAATTTTTGTTACCTCCGACCCCGTTATGTTTTCTATTTCTTTAAATTCCTCCCTTTATCCCTTCCTTTTTCCCCCTAAATATGATATAAGCAGCCCTCTAAACTGCTTTTAATTACCACACTCACCATCACCTTTCATATCTCATATTTTGGTTCTATGCCATTCTCTTTGCCTAGATTGTCACCATTTTATTTCTTTGATAACTTTGAAGTATATATATATAAATACTTCAAGGCTCAGCTCAGATACCATCAAATGGACTAAGTTGTGTCAAGTAATATGGCCAACATATACTGAGATCCTCAAATAAATACTTATTTGTTAATGAATGAATGAAAGCATAAATGAAGCAAGACGTCCCTAAAGTATCTGCTTCTGTGTTTTCGTCCCCATAGCTCAAGGACCGGAACTTATCTCAATCTATGAATACACTATAGTGGATAATAGTGCAGGCTCTGCCCTCTGACTCTCTGACTCCCTGTTTCAAATCCTGGCCTTACCATTAAATGGCTATGCAAATGTGGTTAAATTGCTTTTTTTCGCTTGTGGCTCAGTATCTTCACATCTACGACTGTGATCATAGTACTATCTCTCACATAAAGGTTATTTTGAGAATTTAATGAGAATTTAAAATAGCAGCTAAGCACTCCAAAAATATTAGCTATCATTATGAACAGGTGTTCATTTTATATCAGGTTGACTGACTCATCAACTCTGCACTTCAATTGTTCCCTCAACTCTCTCCTAAAATTACATCACAAGAAAGATTGTCCAAATGTGACAGAATATGAAAATGATGCTTTTTATTATAGTCACATAAAATAAAGTCAGTTACACCAAATTTGTCCAAATGCATCAGTGAATTAAAGCCTCCAAGTTTTACAAATGTTTATACATATATCTATGCATTTATAAATACACACATATGTAAAAGATATATATTTTCTTCTAAAATAAAGTGCCCAAATCTTGATATATGGGGGCATAATAGGGAGAAAAGAACCACAAAGTTTTCTCAATTATATACGCTACTTTCACAATACAAAACTCTTTGTTTTATGCACGTTTATTTGGTTATAGTTAACTTTAACCACCCATTCTTTTCTGAATTCTCCAAAGTGAATTAATTTATCCAAAATAATTAAAGAAGCCCTGTGGCCATCTGAATGAATCAGAAGTTAAGTTTTCTGACTGTCTTGGCTCTCCAAAAGAGGGATAGTTGGCTTCATTCCTAAGTTTCTGTTTTTTATTTTGTTTTGTTTTTTGACAGTTGCCTTCCCACTAGATTGTCATGCTGAGTGATAAATGAAAGACAACTCTAAACACTGAATCCTCTACTAGCATTCAATAAAGTCAGGGTTTGGTGAAAAGATTCCTAATATCTTTATACCATCCTCAGCTTGGTGAAAATGGCTGTGCAGAAACTGGACAGCCTTTATTATTATAATTATAGCCTCATTTGAGCCAAGGCAGAAGGATTAGGGTGTAATGATCAGTAGATTTTTTAACAACCCAAATTGAAACAGAACTCTTGATTACAGAGGAAAACCTTGGTGGAAATATGTTTGAATTTAAGAATAAAATAAAGGATTAAATAAAATTAGATCATTTAAAATAATTCAGAGAGATCCTCATTTCAAATGTGAACTAGGGCTCTTTACCCAACTCTAATAGCTAAGCTATTCTTCCTGTTTTATTTTTACACATTTTCTGTTATCTTAGACTTTTAGGATAATAATTTATAGTCTTTGACAAGAAATGGAATTTTAAAATGCCTTTGAAAAGACTTCAACCTATTTAAGCAAGGAGAAGATGCCTAAAAATAGCTTAGTACGAACCCACCCATTTCAGAATTTCTGGTGGTTACATATTCAAACTGCACTAGAGTATATCCTATTCAAGCAAGAAAGGGAGAAACTGTCAGTCTTGAAATTGCATAAAACATTCAAAAACATCCCATTATGTGGGATGCTGGGAACAATGGGAACCTGGACTTTTCCAAGAGTCAAAACAAGGAATGGAATAATTTGATTTAATTTTTGGAAGGGGAAAAAAAAGGTGGAAGAGTGTTTCCAATTACTTGCCCACCTCAGCAGGGCCTCCTCTAGAATAGAGCTGTTTAACTACTGATTTTGGTGAGCATCTTGTTGATGGCCTGCTTGACATGCGTGGTAGAGCTGCGTCGCCTTGTCTTGCCCTGGACCATCTTCCGACGACGAACTTCCCGGCACAGCTCATAGAATATCTCTGTGATGTTCCCTTCTCCAGTGCAGGCGGAACACTCGTAAAAAGCACATGCCAACTCTGTGGCCAGCTTCTCTCCCTCTTCTGTACTGACCTGTCTGGAGTGGTCCAAGTCAGCTTTGTTTCCAACCAAGATGAGAGTCACATTCTTGGGCTTTTTGATCTCGTCCAGGATGTTCTTAAGTGGCAACACTTCCTCAAAACTTCCTCGGTCAGTAATGTCATAGACGAGCACAAAACCTTCCCCCCATCGCATGTGTCCTTCCCTCTGAATGGTGTCTTCCTGTTTGCAAAGAAAAATGGCAGTTGGAAGATCTGGAAGTAATTGCAATGTGTAGATGCTGCTTATTCTGATAGTAAAAATTGCTTAAGTACTATTCCTTATATTCAGTGTCATTAAAACTGCTTGGAAATATGCCTGCATAGGCTTACTTTTTCAATCAGTTTGGGATAGAAGAATCACTTACTCATACCAAGGCACTTAAAAATATTCTAACATCATAGATTGTAACTTTCTGCTTTTAATATTTTTCTTGCCACATCATTATATTTGTAAACATAAGAATATAAAGAAATCATAATCTTAGTTGAGCACATTAGCTGAGACTTTTCATCACAATTAAGGACATGGCAAATTGGCTACTGTCAAGTAGCTCTTTCTCCACATTTCAGGGATCAGAATCTGAGCCACAGTTGAGTGAGACTTTTTAAATTTTAAATAATTAATTATATTTAATCTCTCTCTCTTCAGATTATAGTCAGCCCCCAGGGGCAGAATAATAGTAAAGAACTTTTAGAGAGTCAAACTCTAAACCAAGGGGTTTGGGCTATTTTTTTTTTTTTTTTCTATTCTAACACCTCAAAAATGTTATGTAATCCCAGTAATAACAGAAACACACTTGGAGCGATTCTCAAACTGTGTGGTCACTGCTTTCTATGAAGGTAGCATGTACAATTTAGGAAAGCACTGCCTCGACAGGTTCAGATGATTCCTGGAGGTATGTTCTTCCCTGATGCCCCTCTTTTTTTATGCCCCTCTCTTTAGAAGCAGGGTTCTGTGGAATGTCAGCACTCATAAAGAAAGGAGGTAGTGACGAGAAGGAAAAGTTTACAATTACTTACAAGAACATTTCTTGGATTAAATACTTTAATTCAAATCTTCTAAGGGTCACAGTTCACTAATAAATCGCCATGGAAACCTTCAGCTTCCTAACTCACTGCTCTCTTTGGGAACTATACCTACCTAGCCCTCTTGTAATGTCAGAACTGACTGACCTCAAAGTACGTTTATATTAGTTTTCTTTTAAATAAATTGTTGCTGTGGCTTAACAATATGGCCAGACTTTCAACAGGACGTGTGCTGGTGAGGTGTGAAAAGCCTATTAGAGGGGGTATTCCTAAAAGAAAGTATTTTGAGAAAAATAAGATTCTGTGCTCATATATCTTTGAGACATAATATATACTAAATTTTCCTCAACATTACACATTTGTATAGTAAAGGCTGTGCGATAAAGACTCCTTAACTTTTAGTATTTCCAAAACACATTTGACTGTGAAAATCTATAATATCTTGTATGCCACAAAACATAGGTGGGCAATGCTATTCTAGAAAATTTGATGTGACTATTATGGTACTTTCAAAACCCACCTGAAGCACCAGGCAATTTACATAAGGATGCATTCAAAGGCTGTTGTAAAGATATAAAAGGGTTAGATAATTTGAGAAAAAGAGTCTTTAGGCATCATATAATGCAAAAGTTAGTGGAACAAAAGTGTCTTAGTTTTGTTCATTTATTCTTCATGTCTCATTTTTATTAGATCCAGAAAATATTTTAGCTGAACTCTTTATTTACCTGGCCAGCAGTATCTAGTATCTCCATGGAAACAACTTCATCATCAATAGTTGCTTGATGTCGGTAGGTTGACTCTGGGGGAATGAGGAAAAAGAAAGAAGGTAAAAAGATAGATAAGTGCATGATTTAGCTAATGATTTAATTAGGAATTAGGCACAGGAGAGGAATGCTTGTTTTATAGCAAAAGGGGGAATGCATAGTCTAGAAAAAAAAGAGGATGAATATGCAAGATTGTGGCATTTGTGAACTCTTGGAGCTCTTGGAAGTAAAAAGTTCTTATTTGGGAGCCATGAGTTTTCAGAAATAGCATGGGGAAGGTCTCTCACTCTTTTCTCTTCTGTCCTTTTTGGTTTTTTTGGAGGTACCGGGGATTGAGCCTGGGACCTCGTACATGGGAAGCAGGCGCTCAACCACTAAGCTACACCCACTCCCCAGTTCTTTCTTCCTAATACTCCCTGGTGCTCTCTTCCTTCTAAAATGAAGCCTCCACATTCTAAAATGAAAAGTGATTCCCAGAAATTCGTTCTGCTTTGAAGCTCCTAAAAATCCAGTTTCTGGAAATCATTGTTAATTCCTGTTCCTAACAAGCTGGCACATAAGTAGGAACTGCTAATTTCCTTTCTGACCTCAACTCTGGAAATGTAACAGGTGTGAGAGGGAGGTGGATGTATCTGACAAAACATGAGAAACTCCTGGGTTGTTAGTAGGTGGTTGTACATCAGTGTTTTGATTAATACCTAAAACATAAAAGGAAATTGTGCAAATTTTAAAAAAAGAAATTAAGGAACAGAAAAGAAATAGGGCAAATGATACAAACTGGAAATTCATGGAGGAGGGAGCCCAAATAACTAAGAAGTATATAAAATGATGCTTTACCTTACCACCAACCAGAAAAGACTGTTAAATTATTTTACTACCATCAAACTGGCAAAAAATATAAAGTTAAATAATGTAGTATTTAACTCAGCTATAGGAAGCTCCCTTTACCGCCAAAGGGAAGGTAGACTGGTGCAGCATTTTGGAAGGCAGCTCAATAGCATTAAATGTGTACATCCTGAGATCCAGCAATCCTTTCTCGGGTATATTCCCCAGAAACACTTGGTCCAGGCTCTTAGAGAAACGTTTGCAGTAGTAGCTCTCAAAGTGTGGTGCCCAAACAAGCAGTGTCAGCATCTCCCGGGAATTTGTTAGAAATGCAAATTCTCAAGTTCCCCCCAAGACCTACTGGGTGTGGGACCAAACAATTTGTGTTTTAACAAGCCATCCAGGTGATGCTGATGCTAAAACTAAAGTTTAAAATTTAGTCTACAACTAAAGGTTGAGAACCACTGATTGTTTATTGTTTATTTTAAAGATTGTTTATTGGTTCAGATTGGGGCAACTTAGACATTTATCAATGGTAGGATAAATGGTTAAATGTGGCATACTAAGAAGTACTATGCAGAAAACTAAAAGCATTTACTGCAACATGCCATATTCAGGTGGTTTTTGTTTGTTTATTAAGGAGGTACCAGGGGTTGAACCCAAGACCTCAAACATGGGAAGGAAGCAGGCGCTCAACCACTGAGCTACATCTGCTCCCCCATATTCAATTTTTTTTTCCTGAGGTACCAGAGGCCGAGGATTGAACCTGGGACCTCGTATGTGGGAAGCCGGTGCTCAACCACTCAACCACATCGGTTCCCCTGAGTTGTTTTTTTTTCTGTTTGTTTGCTTGTTGTTTGTCTTTGTTTTTAGGAGGCACCAAAAACTGAACCCAGGACCTCCCATGTGGGAAGCCAGTGCTCAACTGCTTGAGCCATGTCTGTTCCCGATATTCAGTTTTAAATGCAAGAAATAGATCTTTAGCACAATAAAATTTGTATGCATTTAAAATATATACATACACAGAAAAACACTATTTTATATATATATATATATATATAAGCTAGAACATACTGCTTACTATTTGAACAAGAACTGTTGTAGATGCTTTACTTATATTAACTCATTTAACCCTCAAAAATATCCCATGAAGTATGTATTACTATTAGCCTCATGAGGCTTCTGAAGCACAAGATTACATAACTTGCACAAAGTCACATGGGTTGTAAGTGGTCGTGTTGAGTTTTGAGCCCATGGAGACTGGGTCTGGAATGCAGGCTTTTAAGCACCATGCTAAGTATCAAATACATTAGGTTTTAAACCTATGAAAAAGAGGAGGCCAATGGGTGTCAGGATAGGGGATGCAGAAAAAAAATGAAGTGAAATAATATAAAGACTTCATATACACCTATAATGACAGGGTGCCATAAACCATATCATTGCTTTAGTATGGTTCCATATCATTGGAATAGTATGATTAACTCAATTATTAGCTCAATAATTTGTTCCTAAATTACCCATATCACTAACCAAGCAACCAAATAAATCTAGAAGTTTCTGTTCTCATGGAACAGCCAGTGCTTTCATTTTTTCTTATTTGTCTACCTCATGTTTCTGACTTTCATTCCGTCATCTCACCAACTGTTTTACAGTCCTTTTATGGCCACAGTTTTACGTTACTTTACTGCACATATATTCTGCCACCCAAAATATAAAGAGCAGAAAGAAAGCTTAGCTGAGTTGTCTAACCTTGTCCTCTAACTTCCATCAGTCCTGTAGAATGATCATTGCCTCAAGGCAATGTTCTTTGCTGAGACAATTTAACAAAAGTAAAATTTTAAAAATGAGATTGGCCAATGTATTTTAATGAGTGTGTTTTTCATTGCTGTCGTTGTCCTAGAATATGTAATCCATATATATGGTGAGTACAGTGATTCCCAATTCTAGAACATTCCATTTCCCTATGCTTTTATGTTAAATGGGAGATTCCTGTTTGTATAATTTAATGCTCTAATATGGCATTTACGTCCAGTACTTGTCTGTAAGTGTTCTTGAGAGAATACTTGAGAGTATTTCCTTTTTAAAATTTCAGTGCTCCAGCTTGGGCAGGAGTGACCTTGGCAGCACCCCACATGTTACAAGCTCACGCCCTATCTTCCCTCCCTGTGCTGTTCTTTAGTGTCCTTGGGGCTGCTTCCTTTTCAAAGGCTGGCACCAACCTCGGAGCCTGGAAAACAGAGCTCTGGGCTCTATTCCATCTCTTTGCACCAAAAGTTGTCCGAGAGTCAGGGACATTTTTCTCTGTTGCTTCCATGATAAATAGGATATGTATTTCAACCACAGAAGGTCACAGTAGGGGGGGAAATAGAATATTATGAATATTGTATGAAATTATGTGATTCTTTGGCTGGTGTTAACTGAAACAAAAATGATGAAATGCAGGAAATGAGGGAATGTCTGCCTCAGACATGGCAGTGGGTGGCAGCAGCAGTTTTCTCTAAGCTGAACACTGGTTTTGTGCCATTTCGAGCATTTTTCTTTAAGACTTCTCTCAACATTAGGTACCTATTTTCTCTACATAGAAACACAATGAGAGTGTTGCCCACAGAAGTAAAATGTTATGCATCTATGTGTTAGCTTTTTCAAAGATAATTCTAAAAATGTGTTAAGTATGTTTTGGAATTAAACTCTACTATTCATTTCAAACATAAAAGAAAATGTGTATGTGTGTGGGTGATGGAAATACTTTTCATTTTGTTCAGACTAGCAGAAAATGATCATTTTTAATCTTTTCTTTTTTTTTGAAGGGCAGAGGGATGATTGTTTAGGAGACACTTCCAAATGAACCAAAATGTTATATACAGCAAGATCAAACTCAGTTTCAAGGTGGAATTAGGCATATATATTCCAAAATTATATTGGAACTTCACTGTGTATGAGAGATACATGATTTAAACCCTGTGTTCAGTAACATTTTTTGTAAAGAAAAGTATATTTTATATACTTTAAGAACATTTGATGTCAAAGGATGTTGTATATGGTTAATCCTCTTACTAATTTAGCACTTTTGTAAATTTTGACATATTAGGATGGACACTTGGCCAGTATAGTGACAACAGCAGTTAGTAATGTTGATTTATGCTGGAGTGGAAATTGCACTGACTTGAGTTCTATTGCCGGTCTAACCACAAACCAGCCATGTAATCTTGAGTAAATTCACTTCTTTGGGCCTGTTTTCTTATCTGTCAAATGAAATCCCCAAGTTCCCTGCAGTGCTGATATTAAATGGTTCTCTAAGTTGGCTAAACACTTTGGCTTTAGCATCCGTGGAGAAACTTTGGTCTGGGTTTGTCTCTCTCTTTGTTTGAGCTTTTCCTAGCAGAGGGTGCTGTAATACAGGCAGGAAGAGCCAAACACAAGAGCAAGGCATCAGGGGGTTAAAATGCCTCCCTTACTCCTGTCTGAGCTCTCATTAGGCATACACAGTCATAATCCATTTCCATGGGCATCAGTGGTAGCAGTCAGAGGGGCTGAAACACACTCTCTTTCTTCCTCTCCAAACACCCCCAATGCCACACATGCATACACACATGGACGTGCACAATTATATACAAGCTAAGCCTCTATCTGTCCCCTCTGCCAGGATCAGCATTCTCAGAGGGTACGATGGGATCTGATCAGAAAGTGGACCTTTCATTACACACTGGTACAGCTAATGCTGCTTGTTAGTTGGTCCAAGTTCTTAGCTGAATAGGCTGCAGTGGTGGTTTCCAACTGCTGTTCATAGATCACTGCTAGCCTCTGATAAAGATTCCTCTGGTCCAGAGTGAAAGAGAACATTTTAAGGAAAACTAGAATTGTTCAATGTAAAGGATTGAACTTTTTTTCTTCGATTCTGTACTTCAGACCATTTGGGTTAAAAAAACCCACAAAACCCTTTTATGAAATGACAGTACAAGTAGAGAGCAGGTTTCCTTCCCCTCGTCCCTCCTCTGCCCCTTCCTGCACCCCTAGTTTAAATTTCTGTGACGGTCCCTCTCCATTAAAAAATAAAAACAAACAAACAACAACCACACACTAAAAGAAAACTTGACCCTGAAATATAAAAGTCTGGGGATCACTTGCTACTATAGTAACAAGTGTTTTCTTCATATTTATTTCAGAGCAGCAAATATTCCAATTTTGTTAATATGTTGAATAGTGGTCATGCTCTTCAGCTTCTCATGGAGCAAAAATTCTGTTTCAGGCTGAAAAAACTGTGCTGTGTTGCTGAGAAAGGCACAAAATTCAGAGTTCAAGACTGATTTTTACAAATAAGCCACTGTCTTTAAACGGAGCTATTCCTTTTGATGGTGGTCTTGAAACTTTTAATTAAAATAGTTGTATATTCAACAAAGGATCTTGCCTTGCTCTGATGGTTTATTTTATGCATCAGCTTGGCTAGGTTATGGTGTCCAGTTGCTGTGGCCTAGATGTTGCTGTGAGAATTTTGTAGAAGCGATTAGCACCTACAATCAGATAGCTTTAAATGGAAGGCTTTAAGAGCAAGAACTGTAGTTTCCAGAAGAAGAAGAAATTCTCGCTCAGGACTACACCCTCAGCTCCTCTCTGAGTTTCCAGCCTGCTGGCCTCCCCTATGGATTTTGGACCTAAGACTTCAACATCACACTTACTGGGATTCCCAGCCTGCCCTATGCAATTCAGACTTGCCAGCCTGAGCAATTGTGTGAGCCAGTTCCTTAAAATAAATTATATATATATATATGTCCTGTTGGTTCTGTTTCTCTGGAGATAATGCTAAGCCCAGGAAATGCTGATCCTTCTTGGATCAAATGGATTGGGAACTCCACTAGGCTAGAACATTAGTGACTTATCGTGTGGGCATGCGCACACACATTTAGTTTCCAGTGTGAGAGTTATAATGAAGCCCTCACCTGGGAGTGAGTCATATATTTGATACTCCTGATCTTATGAAGTCTGATGAGAGCTTTGTTGCTTAGCAGCTGCAATCCTTTCCGAGGAGTACAGTACAAGGTCACTCAATAAAGCTTCATTATTGCTAGTGAAGGAAGCCTGTGGTACAGGTAACTGATGTAGGCAGATTTGATTAAGAGCAGTTGTTTTTGAAAATGAATAGAACAAAAGGGAAAGTGGTTCACCTAAGACTAATTACAAATAGTAACATGTCACTGGAACACATACAGAGAGAGTTCAAAAATTTTATGAGATCATTTTTTATAATCTTGATTTTTCTTGAGATGTTCTTGTATAACAATAAATAAAATTAGTATTTTTCTACTGAACTCCCATAAATCACTAAGATTCTCAAGAGCCATATCCCTATAAAGCTTCTATAAGTGATAAAAATATAAAAGGAGAATACGTATTTACTTAGGTGGGAGAAACATAAGATGATGAATAATTTTTTAATAGACCAAGTAAATTTTTAGATACAAATAGTTCATCTTAAGATTAGATTGTAACTATATTTTAAAAACATATTGAAAAGATTATTGGTGTGGAAAAGCAAAAGCAGAGAAATCAGGGTTAATAAATGTAGAAACATACTATTCTGGGTTAAATTACTGAATATCATAAAGATGTGAGTCTTTTCAAAGTAACATAGTTTTAGTGCAATTCCAGTGAAAATCATGTCATGACAAAGGGCTTCTAAAATTTACCTTGAAGAATCAATAGAAGAGAGTAGCCAAGATAATTTGGTAAAATAATAGTAATAATAATGAGGGGAGACTTTCTCTCCTGGGTAGCAAAATATTCCTACGGTGCATACAATTATCAAAGAGTGTGGTCCTGGTGTTGGATGCAAAAGACAAATCTAGACCTGTGTCTGAGTGTAAATCATCCAATACGTGAAAAAGACAGTATTAGAAGTAGTAGGGGAAAGGTAGGGATTTTTGAATAAATAATAGGAAAATTGGCCAACTATTTAGAAAAATTGTTGCATCTTCACATTGTACTTTTCCACCTAGATTAAAAGGTTAAAAAATAAAATAGGGAAACGGATGTGGCTCAAGAGGTTCCGTGTCCATCTACCATATGGAGGGACCAGGGTTCGATCCCCGGGACCTCCTGGTAAAAATAAATAAATAAAATAAAATAAAATAAAATAAAATAAAATAAACCGGAAGATCCCTTTCTAACCCCACTGCTTTTTGGTTTTCCTTCATAGCACTGTATTACTGGCATACATTGATTGATTGATTCTTTTCTTTCTCTTAGACTGGAAACTCATAACAACGGGCTTTCCCTTTCTGCTTAATGATTTATCCTTAGCACCTAGAACAATCTGAGATTTAGCAAGTGTTTAATAAACATTTGTCGAATGAATAAAGAAAAGCAATGAAAGAAGGCACAAGGGGAAAGAACACTCCCTTTCAACTGAACATATGTGATCTTAGAGTGATAACAAAAAAAAACTGGGCTGGTCTTTGTCCACATCAGTATTCTGACCAAGGCCAGCTTGGCGTGGGGCACCGTGCCGGGTAATGAAAAGCTGTATGCCTTTCCCTCTTCTGGGATTTCAAAGTTGCCCTTTACAAAACCAAGTGGGGTTCTGAAAAATGTCTAATAAAAAAAAATTCAAAGCCTCAATTCAGAGTAAAATCTGAAGCCTAATTTAGAGGCCAAGGATTTTCACGGTTGTTTTGAAGATGATAGCTAAATGGATTTCTAATAAATGTTCTGTTTGGACTGTGGAAAAATATGCAATTTGTTGCTACTTTCAAGATCCACAGACATCAATTTTTGCTTCTTTTTCTTTTTTAAACAGGCTTGGATATGATTCATTGGAAAGATGAAGGGAGAAACAGTTTTTTCTTTACACTTTCCCAAACTCAGCATTCTCTTACACTTTCCTCAGCATGTCATTCTATCCCAAATTAGCCATGCCCATTCTATCGTCCTTCTTCCACGAGAAAGATGCTGTTTTTCTGATGGGAGAATATCATATTGTACCCATTTCCTTATTATCTTAGATTTGACCTGTTTTCTTCATGTATGCATTAAAATTCTGCATGGAAAGCTTGAAATACATGCCTAACATCTTAGAGGGCTTCTTTGCACAGTTCTCTAGAGCACTACCCAAACAGCTGCTTGGGGCTCCCAAAAGCTGCAAAAGAAAATGTCAGTCTGTCTTTTAGGTCATAAACTTTGATTAGAAAGGAGGAGAAAACAAAACTTGACCTACCGAGGGTGGGATCGTATTCCCAGATGAAGCGTTTGGTCAGAAATCTCACTACAAGAGCTGTGGGAGAAAAAAGAACAGAATTTCAAACAAATTCATTAATTTTCTTATATTTCGTATCCCTTTAATGGAAAAGGAACGGCCTGCACAACTGTATTTGTTTTCTTTTTCCTTGGTGCTGATGTATCTGCTCACATTGGGGTCCCCCAACAAATTTATTTGTCTTCATTCAAGTACTTTTTCAATTTCATATTGTTGCTTAAAACTGGTACAATGGCTTAATGGCTTTATTGTGCATTATCAACACCTTGGATTTGTTCCTTTAGCACAAGGTTAAAGCAAAGCAAAGCAAAGCAAACAAACAAAAACATCACAGTGAAAATGCTCACATAAAATTTTCAGCCAAAGGACAAATTCAGATACAGAGCATCATAATGCAGGTGTCCACAGTTTAAATATTGATAAGTGATTGACAAAGACGAGTTAGAAATGTGATAATTTATACAGTAATGGAAAGATCACTAGTCGGTATTTTGTGTTATAGAAAAGTAGATATTAAAATTAAATATTTTGTTAAAGTTCATCCAAGTAACACCTATTAACTACTCACTGTGTGTCTGAATCTGAATCTGTGGTAAGCCCTTTCCTGCATAGTCTCGTTCAAGCTTCATTTCATCTCTAAATGGCAGGTACTAGAATTGTTCCCATTTTTCAGATAAGTATACTGAGGCTCTGATAGGTTAACCAATTTAATTGGGCTCACCCAGCTAATTAAGCATCTGAGTCAGGGTTTGAATCATTGTAAGACTGTTTCCAAAGCCTGAAATATTCCTATTGTATGAAACTGAAGTTAAGGCCTAGGCCATTTGGCTAATGTTTAACTGGAAGATGGGCTGGAGGAAGAGAAGGGCTGGAATATGTTCACTCTGTTGTCCTTAGAAACAGAAGGGACACATGCGGCACATTTTCTTACACTTGTTGGAAACAGTGGTTTAATTTTTATTTTTTATTTTTGGAGGGGTGGGGAGTGTAAAAACAGAATGACAGCTATGGATCCTTTCCTCAGAAAAACGTACCCACGCACAGTTTAGCATAATTTCCACAGGCTCGTGAGCCCTCCGAAGACCTCTGATGGTCTCTCTGAGACCCCACTGACCCAACTAAAGAGCCCTTGTCTATTAAAAGATCTATTATTAGCATATTTTCAGTTTTACTGAAATGCCCTAAAAATGTGTTTGTACAGAAATGCCCTAAAGTAGAGGCCTAAAGAAACTCCTTGAAGAAAGAAAAGCTAGTTGGTTGAAGGGTACTGTCAGGCTGCCCTTTCACTACTGCCACTGCTTGGATCCATGGAGGTATCTAGTGTGGTATATGAGAGTGCACAGAGCAAATTGCAATGAGAACTTCGTCAAATAGACCACAAACATACGTTCCTTTGCTACTGGTGGATGGAGACTAAAAGTAGCAAATGCTCTTTCTAATGACAGAGTGTAAGGCTGGAGTTGAGCCAAAATATTTGCAGTGTCTGAAGTAGCAAGGCCACTGACCCTTTAATACTTCCCACAGTGAGTGCACTTGTGGTTTTATTTGCAATTTTTGGAGCCTGTCACTGTGTACTCTCTTGAGACTGAAGCTTTAATTTTTTTCATGTATGAAGTATAAGCACTAGACGAATCTTTTATATTTTAATAACAATATTAGTAAATATAACTATTCGGTATAACAGTACCGAAGAGTTTGACCTTTTGTTAGGACATGTAGTTTTAACTTTAAAGGCCACCACCAAGAAATGTTTATTTATCTGGCATCTTTAGAAAATGAGCTATTAAAATTAACTTGTTTTTTTTTAGATACCTGCAGTTTGAAGTTCCCCAATTCTAAAGCCATTTAAATTTTATTCATTTCTCAAAAAAAATCTTTGTAAATTGTATTAGACACTCCATTGCCTTTCAAAACTGAGTACAATGAGCGTAACTGAATCATTTTAAAGTGTATCTGAATCTTAGTGAACAGCATCGATCCCTGCGTGTGTGGTTATGTGGCAGTACTTGTAGAAGCTGCAGAGTGGAAGAGCACTCCAGAGCTCCAGGGCTTTTGAGTTCCTGTGTTTATATATATATCTATTTCTTCCCTCAAATACCATGGCTGTCTTCTGCTATGGTTATTGTGCCTACCTCCAAAAACCCATCTAACCCATCCACACTTCTCCTATGCCCCAAACTAAGCCATTTTAACAAACTTGTCAGAACTGTCTAAAACAGGAAGAAATCAGCTCTGGATTAGTCCCTAAGAAACCTTTTATTAATATAACCATGATTTCTGGTACACCTTTGAGACCTCACGATGTGGCTGAGAATTCCCTTCTGCTGACTTCCAGGTTAATGGCTCTGTTTCAGATGGCTGATCACATAAAATAACCTCCTTCCAGCCAGGCAGTGCCAATGGGCTTCATCAATAAAATTAATCCAAGTATTTTGGACGTTCTTCTTTTTTAACAGGCACACATCCGGGGTTATTTTAACAATAGAATCACATATATTTTTAAATTCAATCTATCTCAAGTGCATTAAAAAACATGAAAATCCGCTTTGAAAATTTGACCTATTTATATTCTTTGGATATATGATTTCATCTCTCTCTCTCTCTCTCTCTAAATCTCTCTCAGATTATTCACAGAAAAGACAAATGAATTTTCTATATTTAAAAATTTTCAATAATATTTTCATGTAAAATTATTGGCCTAAAGAATGAAAATAATAATTTTATTTCTGTGGAAGTAGTATCTGTTAAAGGCTCTATTCTTATTTAAATGGTGTCTGAAATACCTAAGTAACTCACCAGTTTATTGATGTTAACTGTAAATCTTCATTATTATTATTATTTAGCCCCAAGTTTTATGACAATTTTATTGTGGAATATGATTTTCATATGTGATATATCTTGCCACTTCTCACCACATCCTCCACCACTATCTCTCTCATCTAAGTCACAGTGGTTTCGCCCACTCACGGTTCTGAAATCACCTCCTGCGTGGTCTCCCCATGTCTGCATCCCCACAACCCCTTAGACTAATTTCCATTCAACAGCGAGTGATCCTGTTAAAACATAAACCATCTATTATCATATCTCTTCTCCAAACTTCCTGACCTCATCCCCTTGACCAAGTGTTTATTGAGTATCTACTATGTGCCATGTTCTGTCCTAGGTGCTTGGGATAATTCACTGAACAACTCATACAAAGATCCTTGACCTTATGGAGCTTATATTCTACTAGGAAAAGACTGAAAAAAAAATAAATGTAATGAATAAATTATATAATATATCAGAGGTCATAAGTGCTATGGATAAAAGAAGTAGAGCAGGGTCAGGGGATTGGGCATTGGGGGATGAAGGCGTCAGAGCTGTAATTTAAGATAGAGTGGCCAGGGCAAGTCTCATTGAGTAAGTGATAGTTGAAAGAGGCGAGGGAAGATTTCTGGGGGACCAGTGTTTCAGGCACAAAGAGTAGCAGGTGCAAAAGCCCCCTACTCTTGGTATGCTCAAGGATCATCAAGCAGGCCAGTGTAGCTAAATCAGAATGAGCAAGAGTGATTGTAGTAGAAGATTGGGCCATTTACTGTCACTTTCCTGGTCATGCACTCCACAATATACTACTCATCATCAACTGAAATGTTTAAATATTTCTTTATCAGTAGTAGTATTTTGCCTGACTTCTTCTTTAGGAAGTACACTATATAAGGGCATGGAATTTGTGTTATTCACTGCCGTTTTCCAGTGTCCAAAACAGTATTTGGCATATAGTAGGTTCAAAAATACTTGTTGAATAGATGAAAAAGATATATTATTCTGCATCACAGCTCACGCTTCAACAATTAGATAGAAACCAAACATCATGAAAATAAGGAGAAAAATGAACTCAAGAGAATTCACAACAGAGCCATGCCATCTTTCTATAACTTATAGCCTTATAATGGCTATTTCATCATCTCTATACAAATTATATGTCTATACTTTAAAAATTCAATTCTATTCCATTTCTATATTAACACTAAGTTGTATATATTCTCTATATATAGAAGTTGTATAAGATATAAAAATTGATCTAATTTTCTTTTAAATCTCCTGCCCTCTCAGTCCCAACCATCCTGAGGACAGTTGTTTTTTTTAAAAGCAAAAAAGTGACATTACTAATCTTTAATTCCTCTAGGAATCTGATTTAAGGTCTTGTTTTTCCACAGATTTTAAGGTTTGACATATTTTGTTGGTTACAGTTAAGACTCTGTTCTTCTGAAATATCTTATTTCTCCCATTGCCTTGAAAGCCCATACCTTTCCATTAAGTCAGCCAAACGAATCTAATGATTAATCTAGAGAAGAACATTTTCCTCATTTTGCCTAATTTATAACCTGCTTTGATAATTCTTCATCATAGGTGGTTCATTTTTTGTATTACTGGCACTATAAAGTTCATGATTATTAATGAAAGCTGGTTTCTAACAAAATGGAAAATTCACTAAACAGCATTTAATCAGAGGAAATGTTTTTAAAGTGACATCCATTTAATAATTCAATGAGAAAATATTCCATTTATAAGTGAGAGCTAAAAGGCAAAAATCCTACATTAAAATAGTCATACAATGTCTAAAGATTAACAAATCTGGGCTGGTTATTCAAAATCATTGCTGACATCATTATGAAGACGCGGCAGATGTCAAAAGAACCAGTTATAATCAGAATAATATTTTAAATGAAAATTGATTAGATATGATCTGTATCATAAATCAACTTTTGGAGATAAATGAACTTTTCAAGGTAAATGAAAAATAACACATGATATTCTTATTATACCCCCCAAAAATTAAAGAGACAAATCCAATTCAGACTCAGGTAGATATTACAAATATTACACTTAGGCTCATATTCTAAAATAAAATTCTGTTATGCTGCTATTTTTCACTTATACAGTTCATGAAATAACCTAATTAACAATGTATTTAAAACAATTGTAACAATTGTACTATAAGATACTTACGTGTATATGACCTCCTAAACATTTGTGGTGGTTGTTTTGTTTTATAGGTCTCTATAAAAAGTATCTTTACTATAAAAATTTAGTACTTTTGTCTAAAAGGAACTTTCATCTCTTCACTGATGTGTGTTAAATGCTTTACCAGTCAAAGCAGTATCCAGTGACTTGTCCTCTCTGAACTTTGGAGCCCTCGTCTGTAATATGTGGGCAGCAATACCACCCTTTGGCTCAGAGTCGAGTCCTTGCTTCTGGATCCTCACATACCTTTCCCACCTCGATTTCAACCACTTCCAGTGGCATTCCTTACGCTTACCTCAGTCCACAAGACTGATTGAACTACTTGATAATATCATGCACATTTGTCTCTTTATTGCCCCTAATCATGTTGTTACTGCTACCTTGGAAGTCTTTTCCCTAATAAAATACTGTATTAGTCAGCCAAAGGGGTATTTTTGTGAAATACCAAAAATGGGTTGGTCTTTATAAAGGGTATTTATTTGGGGTAGTCCACAGTTACCAGGCCATAAAGCATAAGTTTCTTCCCTCACCAAAGTCCATTGTCACGTGTTGGAGCAAGACAGCTGCCGACCTTTGCCCAGGGTTCAGACTTCTTGGGTTCCTCTCTTCCCAGGGCTGCGTTTCTCTCTGGGATTAGCTCCTGTTTCCTCCACAAAGTCAGCTGTAGGCAATCAGGCAAATGGCTCGCTTCTCTTCTCCTGGGGCCTTCTTTCCAACATCAAAGCTGCTTCTCAAAGACTGCTTCAACTCTGTTCTTTGCCTTGCCTTTTATATTCAATTCCCCACCCACCAGGGGGTGGGGCTCAACGCCCTACTGACTGACATGGCCCAGTCAACGCCCTAATCATAATTCAATCATGCCCAGATTAACAGATCAGATTAC
>JAQZBX010009296.1:0-46387 GCA_029593785.1 Cabassous unicinctus
TTCACTCATATTTAAGGTCTTTACCTACTGCATTGGAGTTGCTTTATAATCATACAATTTAGGAGATATAAATTTTAATTTCTTTTGAATAAATTACCTTAAAAGCTTCTATTCCTCAACATATTTCTTGTAAATTATTGTCATTTGAAGCTCTCACTTTTTTTGTATTTTTATTAGAGATATGAACTTACAAAACAATCATCCATCATGTGCAGAATTCCCATACATACTCCTGTACCAATACCTTACATTTTTGTGAAATATTTGTTAAAAATTATGAAAGAACACTATCAAAACATTACTGCTAACTATGGTCCTTAGCTTACATTTGGTGTGTTCTTTCCATACACTCCCAATTATTAACACCATGTATTAGTATTATACATTTGCAAAAGGTCATGAGAGAATATTCTCATCTTTGTACTGTTAATCACAGTCCATTATCCAACACATGGTTCACTGTGTTACATACCCCTATGCCTTATACAATTCAACCAAACTGTACACTCAGTGGCTCTCAGTTTCATAACAGAATTGTGCACTCTTTGCCTCAGTAATTTTTCTTTGTCCAATAGAAAAAATCCCACATCCCTATTATTGACCCTTAGTATTGATAAGTACTTTCTCTGACATCGATGCAAGAATCTTGCAATATTGCTGTTAAGTATGATCCGTAAGTTACATTAATTGTATTTTCCCATGTATCATTATATTTTTTACCACTTTATAATAGTAATGTACATTTGTTCTAATTCATAGAAGAATATTTTTATATTTGTACTATTAACCACAATCCTCACCCAACATTGAGTTCACTATTATACAGTCCCTAGATTCTTGTCTAGCTTTCTTTAAACTGACAGTTATATCTCTAGACTGCTCCTTTCATTTGCAATCACATTTATCAACAAGCCATGTTACTTTTATTCATTATAATGTGTTACCATCAATTTTATTCATTTCCACATTTTTGCAATCAAGCTAATTAAAAACTTTACCTGTATTAAGCATCAGAACCCATTCTCATTCTTCATCTTATCTCCTAGTACCTATACTTTAGATTTTATCTCCATGTTTTAAAATAGATGTTTATTATAGAAGTTGTGAACTTATTTACAATCATGCACAAGTGTAGAATTTCCATACAACACCCTTTCACCAACAGACCACAATATAGTGGAACACTTGTTACAGATGATGAGATAATATCATCAGACTATTACTACTAACTATGGTTCATAGTGTAAATTTGGCATATTTTTTCCATACCCCCTATTATTAGCACAGTACATCTTTGACATTTTTGGAAGAATATTAATTTATTGATGTTAACTATAGTCCAAAGTTTACATTAATTGTATTTTTCCCATGCTTCTTCACATTCCTATCACCCTGCAATAGTGACGTACATCTGTTCTAGTTCACGGAAGAACATCCTTGCATTTGTGCTATTAACCACAATTCTCATCCACCTCTGGGTTCACTGTGTTATTCAATCCCTGAGATTATTCTCTAGCTTGCTTTCAATTGACATTTACATCCTTACACTACCATGTGTTTTTTTTTTCTTTGTATTTAGCTCATATTATTGAGACTATACAATATTTGTCCTCTTGTTTCTGGCTTATTTCACTTAGCATGTCTGTGAGATTCATATATGTTTTCATATATGCCCCAATTTCATTTCTTCAAACAGCAGCATAATATTACATTGCATGTATATATCACATTTCATTTATCCATTCATTGGTTGATGGATATTTAGGTTTTTCCAAGCTGTAGCTTTTTGATATTGTTTAAGAATTCCAGAAAGAGATATTGGATTATGTTTATAAACTTGTCTGCTCCTCTGGGCATATTAGATTGTATTATCTTCAGAGGTTTCACTTTTACTTGATTGGGCCACATCAGTAGGACATTGAGTCCCAGCCCACCACAGAGAAAATGACACAGAAGAAGAGTTTTGTTGTTGGAGTTTTGGATGCTGGAGCCCTGGGAAGTAAGCATACAAGATAAGAACACAGAGGAACAGAGACAACTCCATAGACACAACAGAGTCCCCGGTAGGACAGAGAGCCTGATAGACCACAGCTGACCTTGTGGAGAGATCAGAACAGCTGATCCTGGAGAGAGATGTGCCCTTGGAGAGAGACAAGACATACCCCAGCCTACAGCTGATATTGGAAGAATCTGGGACCATGGGGCCTTAAGAGAAAGAGGAAGACTGGAACCTGGCAGATGACAGCTATCTTGCTCCTGCACATGGCAACAGACTTTGGTGAGGGAAATAAATTACACTTTATGGCATGGTAACTGTAAACTTCTACTCCAAATCAATATTGTTTATAAAAGCCAACTGATTTCTGGTATTTTGCATCAGCACCCCTTTGGCTGACTAATACATCATCTTAAGGCAATTATGAATAGGCTACTATAAACATTGGTATGTAAATGTATATTTGTGTCTTTGTTTTCAGTTCTTCTGGATATATTCCTAGTAGAGGGATGGCTGTGTCCTATGACAGTTCTATATTTAGTTTCCTGAGATATCACCAAATTACCTTCCACAGAGGCTTCACCATTCTATATTCCCACCAAGAATGAAGTAATATTCCTATCTTTCATATCCTCTCCAGGACTCATAGTTTTCTGTTTTTTTAAAATAATGATCATTCTATAAGTTGTAACATGATATCTCATTGTCCTTTTCATTTGCATTTCCCTAATTACTATTGATAATGAACTTTTTTCATGAGCTTTTTGGCCATTTGTATTTTGTCTTTGGAAAAATGTCTATTTAAGTCTTTTATCCATTTTTAAAATTGGATTGCTTTTCCTTTTTTTGTTGAGTTGTATCATCTATAGGATTCATATCAAACCCTTATTGATACATGTTCTCATATTAAGTAGGCTGCCTTTTCAATTCCTTGAGAAAGTCCTTTGAAGCACAAAACTATTTAATTTTTAGGAGGTCCTATTTATCCATGTTTTCTTTCATTGCCTGTGCTTTGGATTTAAGATTTAAGAAACCATCAACTACCACCAGTTATTAAAGATGTTACCTTACATTTTCTATTAGGAGTTTCATGGTTACAGATTTTATATTTAAGTCTTTCATCCCTTTTGAGTTAATTTTTGTATAAGGTGTATGATAGGGGTCCTCTTTATGTATTTTGGATATGAATATCCAGTTCTTCCAGCACCATATCTTAAATAGACTCTTCTGGCCCAGCTAGGTAGACTTGACAGACTTGTGAAATATCACTTGACCACAGACATGAGAATCTGTTTCTGACAATCAATTTGGTCCCACTGGGCTATATGTCTATCTTAATGCCCATACCATGGTGTCCTCAGCACCGTAGCTCTTTCAGAAGTGACTTTGTATGTCACTTCTGAATTTGTATTTGGGGAGGAGGCAGGAAGTTAAGATTTTCTTTCATTTTGGGAAGGAGAGTCCACATGTCTCTTAGGCGAATCTCAACTTACACAGTAATTTTTAAGAAGCTTTAGATTACATCCATGTTACATCAAAAATATAGGGGGTTGGGGAGCAGATATAGCTCAGTGGTTGAGCACCTGCTTCCCTTTTACAAGGTCCTAGGTTCAATCCCAAGGACCTCCAAAACAAAACAAACAACAACAACAGCAACAACAACAAATATAGGGGATTGCCATATACCCCATTCCCTACACCTCCTACACTTTCCCACATTAGCAACATTTTACATTTGTTGCAATTGATGAACACATATTAAAGTACTGCTACTAGCCATGGTCTGTAGTTTACATTACAGCTCACATATAATTTTAGCACATATTCCTCATCTATGAGGTGAAATATTTTGTACTTTAATACCTTATAACTTGTGTCCTAAATTTGATTTCTGCAAATTCTGGAAAGATTTTTACAGTATTAGTTGTTGATAATTATTATGAGAAGGATTATATTTTGTATATAGTTTGTTGAAAATTTGATTAGACAACTTCCTATATGTTTAACAAAAGCATAAAAATCTGTCTTTATTGAAAAGAAATGATGATAAAGGTAAATATAGCTTTATGCTTTATGGGAATATATCGTATATTTCATCTTGCAAAAATGGTGAGGAATTGAACATAATATGTTCATTGGTGAAAATCAGTCAAAGCTTAGAGTAACTAAATAAATAACCACATGCCTTGTGTAAGGCAACTTGTACATTGATTATGATTAGTCTAAACACATTCAGAGCCTTTTCTCTGATTCAGACCTTAGAATCTTATGGAGTTTGCACTGCTGGTTTCAGACCTTTGTGGATCAAATCACTTCTGTCTTCCTTCCACCTATTTTCACCTGTAATGGGAATGTCTATCTTATAACTGAACCACCAATTTATTTAGAAATCAAAGAGCTTATCAAATAGGTTTAACAAATCTATTGATGGACTTGATTTTTGCCCCAGGACAGCTTAAACATATAACTTATTTTAAGAGGTTTTGGACTCAGAGTTGTTACTGAAGTGACTTAAGGTTCTGGCTATTGGGAAGAGGTGTATGCACTTTGCCTTTGGAAAACATGCCATTTGGATTCCTGAAGACCACTGTAATGGATTGAAAGAAGGCCCCCCAAAAAAGATATGTCCTTAATCTTAATATGTTGTCCAATGTTCATGGACCCATTTGTAACTAATAATTTTAATATGTTAAAGTAAGCAATGGTGTGTATTCATTTTTTTTAAATATGATCTTCTGATATCCTATTCTGGTTTGTCCAAATGAATCAATGTGGGTTTTAAACTATATTACAAGAATCCTTAAAGAAAGAAGATAGAATTCCTTGGAAAGCAAATGAGCAAAGTTAAAGAGGTAGAGACTGCCATGAGAAAGGAGACATAAGCCAAGATACAACCAAGAATTGTGGCAAGGCAACACCAGAATACTATAGACTCTGAGACAAAACGTAACCTTGCTGACACCTTGATCTGAGATCAATATTGACATTCTTATTGAAAACATGTCATACCTTCAATTTAATTTATGCATTCAATGTAATTCAGCTTGCTTATTTTTAGTGAAAATTGACAATGCATTAATTCACTGGAAAACATATTATTAAAGATAAAAATGATGAAGATATCCCTTTACTAAACCAATGATGGTGGTCTGATTTTGCTTTCATTAATTGAGATGGCTTTTTCATGTTAAAATTTGGGGAAGGAATATATGGGCAGAACAGACAATCCAGAAATAGAGCCATAATATATGATTATTTGTATGACAATTTAAACTTTGCATAACAATTGGAGAATGTGTGCTTTTTCCCAATAAAGTATAGAGTAAATTCAATGTGTATGGAAGGAATCAATATATTTGATATCACACACATCATATATATAAAAGAAATCCAGGTTTGCTATAGAACAATATTTTAAAGGATAAATTTCAAAGATAACATAGAGGTGTATCTTCTTTACTGAAAACTTTATTTGACAAGATATAAAAACATTAACCAAGAAGAAAGGGCCTGGTAAAAATCACTACACTAATTCAATTGATAACTGTTCATAAATGTCAACATTAAGAAGGTGAGAATCCAGGCCAGAAAGGGGACAATATTTTTATCACATGTGCAACTCTAAAAAGATCTGTAGCCATATTGCATAAAGGACTCCTAAATGTCATGAGAAAACACTGGACCAATTCAAATTAAAAACGAAAAAAGAAAAATAATTTAATGCAGTTACTGAAATGAAGAAACAAAATGATTGAAAAACTTGAATATTTGCATATCCTCATTATTCTCCTAGGATAAATGAAGTAAAACAACAAGTATAAACAACTCCATACCAATCAGACTAGCAGACTTTTAAAAATCAGAAAGAATATGTAACTTAAGTTTGTGAATTAAAAGGACTTCTTACAAGAAGGTGTTAATTAATACAACTTATTTGGAAAACAGTTTGGATTTACCTAACAAATTTTAAGATTCACATACTCTTTGATCTAATAACTATATTCATAGGTAAGCACTAAAAATTTCATTTAAATTATTTTGGACACATTGTGGTGGGATTGTTCACAACTGTCAAGGATGAAGGCATCCAAATATCCATCTACAATAGAATGTTGTATATGCAAACATGAAAAAAATTATAATTAAATTTAAAAACTTGGATGAATATCACAAGCAAAATGTCAAGCAAAGGAATAACAGAGAGAAAAGTTATATAAACATGGTTTCATTTATATTAAATTTTAAAATATTTTAAATTTTAATTTATTTTTCATAGTTAAATATAATGGTGGGAAATTTATATTCAAAATAATTAAAAATTCCCTTCCATTTCTAGTTTTCTGGATGTTTATATTAGGAAAGTGTGATGCAGTCTATCAAATTCTTTTCTGCAAATAATGTGATAGCAATATATTTCATTTTTCTTTTGTTCCAGTTATGCAGTGTGTGAGAGTTTGAAGTTATTTTGTATGTCCCAGAATATATCATGTTCTTAGAAATAATCCACTCCTTTAGCTATGAAACCTTTTGATTATATTGCATTAAGATATCTTTTGGTTAGATCACTTGATTTACTTTAAGGCCTTTAATTAGAATAAAATAGTGAGGTGTGACCCAGGGTCATGCTCTGACCTATTGATAAGGTCTTATATAAACTGAGAACTGGAAGTAGAAGGACAGAGAAGAGAGCTGCCATTTTGACTTTTCCAGGTAAAAGAGGACTCCAAGATCAGCTACAGCTCAGAGAGGGACAGGAAGCTGGAGTCAGGAAAGAAGCTGAAAGAGACAGCCCCAGGAAGAGACAAACCATATTCTTGAGTATCTCCAGCTGAGCTCAAGGAGAAGGTAAGCCTGAAAGGGGAGGCAGGGACCTTTGCAGAGTTTGGCTGCCATATTGTTTTGCCATCTGTAAGGACCCCAGTTTCTGCCAATAGCTGGTCTTTTTTTAGAAAGCATCTCTGAAGGTGCCTTGATTTGGACATTTCATGGCCTTAGGACTGTCAGCTTTCTCCCCAAAAATAAGTCCCTTTATAAAAGCCAATCCATTTCTGGTACTTTTGCATCAGCAACTTTGGCAAATTAAGACAAAGTGCATTAGGTTGATTGATTTTTGTTTGTTGAAACATGCTTCCAATCTGGTATAATTAGAAAGAATAATCATTTTAACATGCCCTTGGATGCTGTTTGCTAGAAATTTTTTCCAGATCTTTCAGGTATTTTCATAAGGGAAACTGGTCTGTAATTTGCTTTTCTTATGATTACTGTCAGGGCAATGCTGGCCTTAAAAAATGAATTAGGAAGTCTTCCCACTCCATGAACTTTTTAGAAGAGTTTAAAAAGCACTTATGTTAATTTACCAGTGAGTCAATATGGTCCTCTAATTTCCCTGGAAGAAAAAGTTTTGATTATCATTTCAATATCTGTACTTCTTATGGGGATTTGAGGATTTTTATTTCTACTTGAGTCAATTAGGTGGTTAGTGTATTTCTTCTAATTTTTCCATTCATTTAGATTACATACTTTTTGGCATAAATTGTTTCTCATATTCCCTTATAAACATTTTTATTTCTATAAGTTCTGTATTTTAATTTATGATTTTAGATATTTACATATTTTCCCTTATTTTATTATATCAGTCTTGCTAAGGATTTGTCAATTTTATTGATTTTTTTCAGATAATCAAACTTTTTGTATTGTTCATTTCCTCAGTTATCTTTCTACTCTCTATGTTATCGCCATCAAATTTTAATTCTGTTAGATTTGGGATTAGTTTGCTCTTCTTTTCTTAGTTTTCCAAGATGTGAATTAGGTAACTAATTTGTGATATTACTTCTTTAGATCTATAGGCATTCATATCTATACATTTTCCTCTGTCACTGTCTTTGCTGCATATCATAATTGTTGATATGTTTTATTTTTATCTTCATTCTTACCCATGTATTCTCTAATTTCCCTTGTCATCTCCTCTTTAAACCATTGGTAGTTGAATACATACTGTTCAGTTTCCAAATATTTGGAAATTTCCCATTTTCATTCTGTTATTGATTCCTAGCTTCACTCCATTGTGGTTGAAATTTATTGAGACTTGCCTTGTGCCATCAAAAATCATCTATGCTTTAGAATAATCCATTTTCACTATAAATAGAATAGTACTTTCTGAACAAAACAAATTCTATTTATGGAAACCCCAACTAGCATAATACTCACTGGTGAAATTCATAAAGCTTTCTCTTTAAGATGAGAAACAAGACAAGAATGTCCACTGTCACAGCTACTATTCAACATCTTAGTAGAACCTCTAGATTATAGGCAAGGGAAAGAGATGTAGAAGTTGGAAAGGAAGAAAATTTTAAAAATTAAAAAAAGAAATCTATACAAAAGGCAAAATGAAATGTTTATCATTTGGAGATGGTAATATTTATTTGTTGTTATTAAAAATCCTATACCTGAATAATAAAAAAAGATATATTCACAGATTGCATGCTATAATATGTAGAAAACCCAAAGGAATGCACAATAACACTACTAGAGTTTATAAATTATTGCAGCAAAGTAGTAGGGTACAAGATTAAAACTCAAAAATCAACACCATTTATCCCCCAGGTGTTACCTTGACCCCCTACTTGTGACATCATTGGGACCTGCCCCAATCAAGGATTATGGGCCCAGACGAGATGTCATTTTCCCTTATAAGACCTAGCTCAATCCAGGGCTGATAAAGGAATTCTGACTGAAGCAACCACAGCTTTGGATAGACAGACCATGATAATCAGAGCTGGTGCTTAGGCATTTCCTTTTGTCATTTGATTTTTTAACAGTTTAGAGGGAATTATGTTTCATGATTAACAATATTCTTCATGGCTATTGTATCCAGGGCATGGTTGTGGCCTCAACTAAAAATATGATTGCTTCTACTCCCACCCTCTGGAATCCCGGATAGCATGGGGGAACTGCATTTTTGTACACTAGCAATGAGCAATCTGCAGGGTATATTAAGAAATCAATTCCATTTACAATAGCATTACAAAAAATAAAATAACAGATTTTTGAGAGGCATTTGTTACAAATTATGAAAGAATATCATCAAAATCTTACTAACTGTAGACCATATCTTATATTTGTGTTTTCCACCAACCCACCCTATTATTTTTTAAAATATATTTTTATTACAGAAGTTGTGAACTTACAAAACAATCATGCACATGTGTAGAATTACCATACAGCACCCCTTCATCAGCACACCACACTGTGGTGGAGCATTTGTTACAGATTATGAGATAATATCATCAAACTATTACCATCAACCATGGTCCATAGCCTATATTTGGTACACTTTTTCCATACCCCCCCATTATCAACACAGTACATTTTTTGCATAGATGCATGAATATTACAGTATTGCTGTTAAACACAGTCCATAGGTCACACCTGTTGCATTTTTCCCATGCTTTTCAACATTCCCACCTCCTTGCAAGGTGTTTGTGATGGGTTTATGTGTGGAACCCTTGTATGATGTTATGCATGTTTGTTTTATGACTTCACAACTTTTACTATACACTTATGTTTATTCATGTTCATGTATGAAAATATACTTCAATAAAAATTTTAAACCTAACAAGGATTGATTTTAGCCAAGGATATAAAAGACTTGTAAAGATAATTTCAAAATAATTGTAAAATAAATTAAAGTCTTAAATAATTTATCAAGACACCCCATGTCATGGATTGGAAACAAAATTTTTAAGATGTCAATAAGAACCAAAATGATTTATAAAGTAATTATAAGTTCATAAAATTGTGGCTGTTTGGAGGTATTGGTAAATCAGACCACCATATTCATATGGACTGCATAGCAAAACAGAAGATCCAAACCAATTGTGAAAAAGAACAACAAATTTGGAAGACCCACACTTCCTAATATCAATGGTTTACAAAACTACAATAATCAAAACAACTTGATACTGGAAAAAGATTGACATAGACTAATGAAACAGAATTAAAAACCCAGAAATAGACCTGCATGTATGTTGTCAATTGACTTTTTTAAAACTGTATTTTTATTAGAGAAGTTGTAAACTTACGAAATGATTATGTACATGTGTGGTATTCCCATACAACATGCCTCCACCAATGTACAACATTGCTGTTGAGTATTTGTTACAGATTATGAGATAATATCATCAGACTATTATCACTAACTATGGTCTATAGGATACATGTGGTATATTTTTTCCATACCCCCCATTATTAACACAGTACATCTTTGGTATTGATGCACTAATATTACAGTATTGTTGCTAACTATAGTCAATAGGTTACATTAATTGCATTTTTCTCATGTTTCTCCACATTCTTGACATCTTGCAATAGTGGTGTACATTTTTTCTAGCACATAGGACATTCTTGTATTTGTGCTATTAACCAAAATTCTCCTCCACATCTGGGTTCTCTATCTTATTCATCCCCTAGATTATTCTCTAGCTATTTTTATTCAATATTTCCTATTACTTAAAGTAAAACTTTCTGACATTAAATGTTACATAAATGCAAGACCCCTTTTTTCATTGGCCAAAAATAGCAAAAGTATGACTCTTGGTCATAATGCATGGCTCTTATGTGTTGGTTATACAAACACTTAATTTTAATAGCATATTCTTGAGGTATATTTAATTATACTTAAACTTTGAGTGCACCTTCCTATAATATGATAGTCATCCAATAGCCTATTGATATATAAAGCTTGACTATGTATCAGGCTTATTCAATATAAGTGACAAAGGAAGGACTAGTGTGGATAAAAGAGCTGCATTATGCTTTGCCATAATCTGATTTCTATTTGACCATTGTAATTCTCCTCTTTTCTCCAGTAAACTGTTGTGACCAAAACAAAATTTAGAAGAATCCTGGATAAGTAATTCTGCACTGAACATTGTGAGTTCACACAAGTATCACATAGACTAAGCCAATTGATACAATGTCAAACTATAATTTAAACTGATTGTATGAATTAATGCACACATCATCAGGATTTGAGGTTTTTCTTGTCTCAACTTCTTCATCTATACTTATATTGCGAGATATTTCAAATGTTTTTATTGTGCTTAGTGTAAGTATGTGTGTGTATATATATAATTGTCTTAACTTTGAAAGTTTTAGTGTAGTTTCATGTTAGTCTGTTAGGTTTTTCTGTGAAATTCCTCTCTATATTATTTGTGACAGGTACACTTCCCTGATTTGTTATATAATTCTTTGAGTGTATTTACATCCTTTGAGGAAAAGGAATTCTCTACACTGTAATAATAAATGTATCAATATTTTTAATTGTGGTTTGTAATTTGTTTATTGAATGAAAAATGCAAGAAAAACCTGATTTCATGAAGACATTATCTATTTGTAACTCTGATGCCATTATAATTCTTAACATGTATAATGACTTTAATATATATCATGTGTCTATAGTGAGAGGTAGGATTGAAGTTTATTTTTATCCTATATGAATATTCATCTGTCCAAGCAACATGAGCTAAAAAGTAAATATTAATCAAAATACCTAACACTACCTCTATCATATTTTCTGTTTCTCATCGGGGCCTTCTGTAATTGTGCTCTTCATTCTGTAATATTGCATACTGTAGCCTTAGAAATTTGGTATAAACTGTACAGGTGAATTAAAATGATAATTTTATATAATTCATTTCTTTTTAACTTCATTACATTTGCACACTATTTAGAAGGAATAATGATGAAATAAGGACCAATATATATTTCAGTACATATGGCCAAATATAATTTTAGACAGTAATACAGTGGTTTGGAACTGAGTACACCGCAGAAAAACATGTTCATGAAGTTAATCCATTCCTGTAGCTGTGAACCCATTGTAAGGAGGACTTTCTGTTGAGGTTACTTCAGTGAAGATGGAACCACATCAATCAGGTTGGGTCTTCTTCCTATTACTGGAGTCCTTCACAAGCAGAATGAAATTCAGACAGGGAGAAAAAGCTGCAGATGGAACAGCCAGAAGCCAAACATCAACCAAACCCAGAAAAGAAGGAAGAGACCAGGAGAAGCTGCTATGTGACAAAGGACCAAGGAATGCTGGCAGCCAGTGTGGAACAATAGTCTTCAGGGAAAACCATCACCTTGATTAACATCATGATTTGGAATTTCCTTTAGGCTTAAAAACATAAATAATAGATTCATATTATTTAAGTTGAACCATTTCATATTATTTGGTTGAGCAACCTAAGAAACTAAAACAAATAACCTCAAGGAAATGAATAAATATTGATAGGTGCTTGATCAGTTTATTGAACAAAGCTTTAACATGATAAATTTAATCAGCATTCAGTAGGGTATTCTGGTTTTCTATTGTTAATTTGAAAGGAAGACTCAATTATTTCCCAAATGACATTTAGATTCCAGTGAGTAATTATAAAAATAATCTCAATACAATTCAAACACTCCGGGATACTAGAGGTACCATGTATCTCTCTCTTTCCATATCCTTTTCTTTACAGGTAGTCATAATCCTAACTGAAAATCCAGAGACCTAGGAAGTTTTTATGCAATTTAATAGTCTCATTTACACTATTATTCAAAATATCCCATGCCCCTTCTGAGGTGGTCCACTCTGCAGTACTCTTTTTTTTTTTTTTGCAACCAAAGATTTTTTATTTTAAAGTGATATTTCTTATCTTTACATTCTCACTTTCCTCATAAGCCCAAGGAAATAGACACTAAATATATTCACTGTCCCCACCATGGTAAATTTTCTACCTTGATTTAATGTTAAATTCAGTGTGGCATAATAAAGAGACTTGAAGGTAAAGATTACCTTTCTAACACTAACTATTTATACGGAAAAATATCAGTTATTCTCATGTGCCTTTAGAATGACTGCTTTCAAAGGAATGCAGAACACAAATTGGGGGAATGAATTTAAGACCCACAAGGGGATACCTTCATGTGGGATTCAAAAAAGAATTAGAAGTGATTACTAGAAAGTAATTCTGGTTTTGCTTAGCCTGGGACAGGTGCTGTAATTAACTATTCCCTCATTTGCTGCATCTGGTTTCCATACTTTTTTCTCTCTAATACACTTTTTTTTAAAGTTATTTATGTAATTATTTATTTTTAAAATTTTGACTTTATTTTGTACACTTAATAGTTGAAAATACAAACAATTAAAAACTAAAAAGTAAACACAGATGAATAAATATATACATTTCTCAATTAAATGTACTGGATACATATAATTTTTTTATAATCAAACAATATGTTACACAATATATTTGGTTCATAGTAATGCATTCACACAATATTTGTCCTTTTGTGTCTGGCTTCCTTTGCTCTACATAATGTACTCCAGGTTCATCCATGTTGTCACATGCTTTATGACTTTATTTCTTCTTACAGCTACAAAATATTCCATCATGTGAATAGACCACAGTTTGTTTATCCATTCATCTGTTGATGGACACCTGGGTTGTTTCCAACTTTTGGCAATGGTGAATAATGTTGCTATGAACATCGGTGTGCAGATGTCTTTTTATGTCACTGCTCTCAGTTCTTCTAGGTATATTCCCAGTAGTGGAATTGTGGGTCACATGGCAAGTCTATATTCAACTTCTTTAGGAACTGCCAAATAGTCCTCCACACTGGCTGTACCATTCTGCATTCCCACCAACAGTGAATAAGTGTTCCTATCCCTCCACATCCTCTCCAACATTTGTAGTCCTCTGTCTTTTTAACACTGGCCATTCGGATAGGTGTGAAATGATATCTCATTGTAGTTTTGATTTGAATTTCCCTAATCATGAGTAATGTTGAGCAATTCTTCATGTGTTTGTTTTTCCATTTGTATTTTTTCTTTGGAGAAATGTCTATTCAAGTCTTTTGCCCATTTTTTAATTTGGTCTTTTGTCTTATTATTGTTGAGTTGTAACATCTCTTTATATATCCTGGATATTAAACGCTTATCGGATATGTGATTTCCAAATATTTTTCCCCATTGAGTTGGCTGCCTTTTCACCCATTTGACAAAATCCTGTGAGGTGCAAAAGTGTTTAATTTTGAGGAGGTCCCATTTATCTATTTTTTTCTTTTGTTGCATGCGCTTTAGGTGCAAGGTCCAAAAAACCACCACCTACTACAAGGTCTTGAATATGTTTCCCTATATTTTCTTCTAGCAGTTTTATGATCCTGGCTTTTATATTTAGATCTTTGATCCATTTTGAGTTGATTCTTGTATAGGGGATGAGATTGGGGTCCTCTTTCATTCTTTTGGTTATAGATATCCAGTTCTCCCAACACCATTTGTTGAAGAGAATGTTTTTTCCCATTAGCATGGACTTGGTGGGTTTGTCAAAAACCAGTTGACTGTATAGGTGAGGGTTTATTTCTGGGTTCTCAATTCTATTCCACTGATTGATGTGTCTGTCTTTATGCCAGTACTATGCTATTTTGACCACTGTAGCTTTGTAATATATTTCAAGGACAGGCAGTGAAATTCCTCCCATGTCATTCTTCTTTTTTAAAATGCTTTTGGCTGTTTGGGTGCACTTACCCTTCCAGATGAATTTGGTAATTGCCTTCTCTAATTCTGTAAAGTAAGCTGTTGGGATTTTGATTGGTATTGCATTGAATCTATAAATCAGTTTGGGTAAGATTGACATCTTCACAATATTTATTCTTCCAATCCATGAACATGGAATGTTTTTCCATTTGTTTAGGTCTTTTTAAATTTCTTTTCGCATTGCTTTGTGGTTTTCTCCATATAGGTCCTGTACTTTTTTGGTTAAATTAACTCCTAGGTATTTGAGTCCTTTTGTTGCTGTTGAAAATGGAATTTTTCCCCTGATTACTTCCACAGGTTTTTCAGTACTAGTGTACAAAAACATTAGTGATTTTTGCATGTTGATCTTGTATCCTGCCACTTGGCTGAACTCATTTATTAGCTCAAGTAGCATTCTCATGGATAGTTCAGGATTTTCTAAGTACAGGATCATGTCATCTGCAAACAATGAAAGTTTTTCTTCCTCTTTTCCTATTTGGATGCCTTTAATTTTTTTTTTCTTGTCTAATTGCCTTAGCTAGAACTTCTAGTACAGTATTGAATAACAATGATGACAGTGGGTATCCTTGTCTTGTTCCAGATATAATTCCCTTTTAATTAAAGGGAAAGCTTCCAACCTTTCGCCATTGAGTGTGATGTTGGCTGTGCGGGTTTTTCATATATGCCTTTTATCATATTGAGGAATTTTCCTTCTATTCCTATCTTTTGAAGTGCTTTTATCAAAAAGGGATGCTGAATTTTGTTGAATGTCTTTTCTGCATCTATTGAGAGGATCATGTGGTTTTTTTCCTTCAATTTATCAAAGTGGTGTATTACATTGTTTGATTTTCTTATGTTGAACCAGCCTTGCATACCAGGAATAAATCCCACTTGGTCGTGATGTATAAGTCTTTTGATATGCTGTTGGATTTGATTTGCAAGTATTTTGTTGAGAATATTTGCATCTATGTTCATTAGAGAGATTGGTTTGTAATTTTCTTTTCTTGTAGAATCTTTACCTGACTTTGGTATTAGGATGATGTTGGCTACATAAAATGTGTTGGGTAATTTTCCCTCCTCTTCAATTTTTGGGAAGAGTTTAAACAGGATTGATGTTAATTCTTTTTGAAATGCTTGGTAGAATTCACCTGTGAAACCATCTGGTCCTGAACTTTTCATTGCTGGGAAATTTTTGATGATGGATTCAATCTCCTTAAATGTGATTGGTTTGTTAAGTTTTTCTATTTCTTGTAGCATCAGGGTAGGTTAGTTGTGCATTTCTAGAAATTTGTGCATTTTATTTAGTTTGTCTTGTTTATTGGCTTATAGTTTCTCACAATATCCTCTTATGATTCTTTTTATTTCTGTGGAGTCATTTGTAACTTTGCCCCCTTCAGATCTGATTGTATTTATTTGCATCTTCTCTCTTTTATTCTTTTGGAAGGTCACATATTCAGATATAGAATTTTATGATTCTGAAATTATGCATTGTTATTTTTATTGTGTTTTTAATATATATGACATCACGAGGTATGCAATATCAGAGTTGGAATTTATTTTTTCCTGATGAATATCTCCAAGGCATTTAAAAATTAATAATCTCCAGTATTATTTCTATCTCAGGGGCAAGATCAACATTTATTCCTACATTTTTTTCACACTTTTACTTTATATCTAGGTGATAAAACATTTCTTCAAATATTTTCTTATATCCAAAGTGATTATTTAATGCTTGAATACATACATATTGATAATCCTCTGAGTTTATTGAACTGATATATTTTTAATTACCTCTTCATTTCCTTGGAACATATTTCTTCATTTTTGCATGTAGATTTATAAGTATGATTTGTTTATGTGAGTATATACATATACCTAATTATCTAAAATAGTTTTTTCTTACATAAGAGAGTTGTGCTGTGAATGTATTTCCTATGACTTGTGTTATTTATAAGGAAATGAGGTCTGAGGCCAAGTCATATGAAACCAGTGAACTTGCAGAATTGACTTGATGGTAAAGGTAGAGACAGCATCGTAATGTACTAAAATGTTTACTGAGAAATGCTAATGAATATGCACTTAAAAAAAAAAAAACAACTTAGTAGTCTTCTGTTTCTCTTTTTTCCTTTCACTTTCTTTGGTGTAATGTCTGGTGTTCTTGGATTTGGAGTAAGTGCCTCATGCTCACCAAGGAATGAGATGCTGCTCTATGAAAATTTATCTTTTCAGCCAATGTGTCTGTTTCTAGCTGTTTCTTTGTATTTCTGCCATGCATTTCAGGGTCTCAGTGATATTTGATTTTGAATTCCACATCGTAAGCATAGTTCCACTATTTTTCTTTTTAAACTTATATTATTCATTAGTAATAATTTTCATTTCAGCCAGAAAAATTGAATACATTACTATAACCCTATAATCACAGACACACAGAAACACACATGCACATATACAGTCTTAGATATTATAGATATATAGACAGGTAGATAGATAGGGAGATAGATAGACAGTTAGATAGACATAAAAGATTAAATAAGCATATATCTTAAGAATAAAGTACCGATTTCCTGGTTCTATGTATGTGTGATTGCTGCATCTTAACATGATCATGAAATTAAATCTTATACTTCTAAATCAATGTAATCTGTTTAAATGACTAACAGAGATCAGTTATCATGCATATATAAATTGTTACGTATATATGTTATAAGCTCATGTAATATGTATTTTAAATACAATATGCCTATTATAGCTGTTTTTGTATTTCTTTACTAAATGCATATATTCCAACATTTAAAACATTATTATAAAATAGTGCATGGAGTATTTTGAATGAGAAGATTACAATGGAAGGATGTATAAGTCTATGATTTAATTCTACTGACTGAAAATATTTTATTCTCATATCACACTTTAGGAAACAATATTATTTTCTCAATTATCTAGTACACTTAATATACTTATTGTCTAATTTGTGCATAAACATTGAATACTCACAAATGACAAGTTGGGTAGATGATTATGTACTTTTCATAGAAATGTACTTTAGAGCATTTTCTAAATTATCTGTGGCATTATATACTCTATACATTTACAATATGACATAATTTTTGTTTTTTAAAAACCTGTTTAATTGGAAAACTTTAAAAATTTTTGACTTTAAGATAATAATAAGGAAAATTTTTTGAAATGTTGCATATTTAGAAAAGAAAGTTAACTTCATCCTATCAGTTTTGCTATGTAAAATTCTTATTTCTAGTTCTTTAAAGGGATATTATTGGAAATTCACTGTTTATATAACTGAAAATCAGAAAGGAATTGATATAAATTTGCAGGGGACATATCATATATCTTAAAAAGTGTTAAATATTTTCAATTTGTGCATCTTATTTCATTCACTGAAAACAATATATATAAAAGATGAAATAATTGTATAGTGAATACAAATATACCCTTTGCTTTATCTTAAGCTGTGCAATGATCTTTTTGCTTTATTGTTTTATATTATATTTGTTAACATATGCATCATTCTTTCAATCCATCCAAATATATTTATTTTTAATTACTTTGCATTCCAAGTAAGTTGCATACATCATCATTTCTATTCATGCCAAAACACTTCTGTATTCATATAATTAACTGAAATTAATTTTGTGTTTTTCGTTTTAGAGAGCATTTACAAGAAATCAAATGCTTGAAAGTTAATTTTATATATCTAACAGTTTTAAGAAGCACAACTACACTATAACCCCATCCCCAAGAAAATAAATCATATACCCATCATATTCCCTCAAATTTTTAAAATAAATCTTCACATTGCCCTCCTTACTAAGACAAAACTACTTGTCTATTTATTTATTCATTTTTATGGAAATGGATTAATTTTTCTTACTCTAAACACTTTGGTGAACTGCATCATGTAATAGACTTTTCTATGTTTAAAGTTTTATAACACTTTAATTAGTATTTTGAGATTCATCCCTGCTGTTATGTGTATACTTAGCTCTTTTTAGAATTTGAGTAATATGTTGTATAAATATTTCACAGATGTTTATACATTTTCCTTTTCTGGATAGCTATACCTTTCTTATTTAGTATGAATAAAGCTCCTATGAATGTTCTCCTACATAGTTTTGTTTTGTTTGGATGATTGTATTTATTTCTCTTGGATGCATAATGAAGAGCAGACTAACAGGAGATATTAGGAGATATTTAGTTGTATTAGAAATTGCTAGACACTTTATGAAATAATATAACCATTATAACCAAATCTTATATCTAAATGCATGAGAGGTTAGGTTGAGGAGATGATCACCATCATTTTGTATTGCCTGATTTGTTAATTTTGATACTCTTGGGTTATGTACTTTTATATCATTGTGTTTGAAATTATTTTTCCTTAGAGAATATACAAAGTAGACAGCATACTGAGCCATTAATCATGTCTTCATGAATTTAAAAGGACTTAATTTTTCAGAATATGTTCTTTCACCAATGTGGAATTAAGTTAAAATCATTAAGATAGAAGTTTAAATAATACAATACCCATTTAAGCAATCTTTGCCTCAAGAAAATCAGAAGAAATTTTAGAAAAATATTTGGAATTGAATGATAGTGAAAATATAATAGGTAAATATTGGTAGAATAGGGGGGAAATCAGTGCATAGAGAGAAGTTTAAAATTATAAGTGCTTATACTAGAAAAGGAGAAAGGTCTAAAGACAATGACCACCTTTTCTAACTCAAGAAACCAGGAAAAGAAAGTGATCCTCCATTAAGTGGAAGGAAGAAAATAGTAAAGGGAAGAGAAGAAATCAATGATATAGAAAATAGACAAGAAAAAGGAAAAGCTGAAAGAGGCAAAAATTTTTCTTCTCTTTGAAAAGATTTACCAAATGGATTAACTTCTTAGATTTATCAGGAATTAAAGTGAACGGAATCAAATATTAATGACATAGGAGTTTATTGAAAGACAGCCTCCACATATTAAACTGATTGTAAAAAAAAAAATTAAGAAATTCATTGCAAATGATAAAATTTGGGTTTCTGTGGTATTAAAATTTTAGAAAAATATGTCCCACACATAACTATTGAAGCTTCCCAATACTTAAATACTTACACAATAGAATGGTTAGTTGTATATATGAATGTGCTTTATTATTGTATAAAAAATATTTCAGATTCAGAAGTTCATCTGTATGTAAAACAGTAGTTTCTAGATGAACAATATATGACGGTAAAAAATCATGCATGGGTGTGAACAAATTCAGTACTTTCAATTCAATGGATTTAAATTTTACATAATATGAAAGTCTTTTAATATGGTCTCCGATTATAAACTGCAGCTATTCTTTATAAATCACCACATGTCGAAATTTTGTAGAATATTAGTATTATGAAAGACTATTAATGATTTAAAAAGCTAATCAAATACATCCCATTTTTAGAAATAAGTCTGCGTGAGACCATATTTTCTTCACAGTATGAATGAAGAAGCACATGGAAAATTGCAGTTCTTTCCTAACAAGCCAGGTTTTAGCAATGATTACCTTTTGCACAAAATGCATTAATGTATTAATGCATTAAAATATGAAGGATTCATTAGTTTTAACAAATTAAATAAGTATTTATACTTGAGTTGCTTTTAATTTCTAATATGGTAATATAAAATATGTATATACACATATATATGCCACTTTAATTCAATTGGGTCTTCGATATTTTTAAGAATGTAAAGGGTCACAAAAAAAACCCTCAAAAATGGCAAAAAATTGAGACTTGATGACATATTAATTTAATTAAAATATGTTTTCAAAAGTACAGGAAACCTCAGATAGTACAATCTTGTATATATTTTTCCTACGAGTATCCTCTTTTGAATTTCATATTTCCATGAAAATAAAGAGACTCTGACTTTATTAAACACTTGTCCAGCTTTATTCACTTATTAGAGGTCTGTCCATGATTCTGGAGCAATGTTCAGGTTTTCCTTCACAAAGTCAATGTGATCAACCAATATTTTTATGATGTATCCCAAATTTTTCAGATATCCTCTTCAAATGTTTGATTTTCTGATACGTTTATCCTGTCTATGAGTGCTTCCATCACATCAGTATATTCTGCCTTTTTGTTTATGTTATATATTCTTCATCACTAGTGTGTAGAGTCACCATTGATTTTTGCATGTTGATCCTGCCACTTTGCTGAAATTGTTTATTACCACTGGTAACTTTGCTGTGGATATTTCAAGATTCTTTACATGTAGGATCATGTCATCTGCAAATAACGAATGCTTTATTTCTTTCTCTGCCATTTGGGTGCCTTTTATTTTATTTTTTCCTTGCCTAATGGCCCTGGCTGGAACTTCCAGTAAAATGTGGAATATCAGTGAATACAGTGGGTATCCATATATTTTCCTCATCTAAGGGGGGGGGGGCATCAGTCTTTCACTATTGATTATAATGTTAAATGTTGGTTTTTCATATATGTCCTTTACCAAGCTAAGGGTTTTTATTTTATTACTAATGATCTGTGTGTTTTTATCTGGAAGACGTGAGAAATTTTGTCAGATTCCTTTTCTGTGTCAAGTGAGATAATCATGCTTTGTCTTTTTGTCTGCCCTTTCTCTTGTAACAGTTGTATTACATTAATTTATTTTCTTTTTAAAAGGAGTTTCATTCACATACAGGCAATATGATTACAATCCATTCAAAGTGTACATTAGCTAGCTTTTAGTATATCACACAGTTGTACATTCATCACAATTTTAGAACCATTCATTACTCCAAAATGAAAAATCCCATATCCCTTAACAGTCACCTCCCAATACCTCTATCCTTCCAAAGCCCCACATCACCAATAATCTATTCCTGTCTCCATAGATTTACTTAGGTTTACATTTTATTTATATGGAATCATACAATATGTTGTACTCTGTGTCTATTTTTACACTTGACGTAATATTTATTTTAGCTATTTTTTAATTAGAGAAGTAGGTTTACAAAAATTCATGTCAAAATACATGTTTCCATATATTCCCTATTGTTGACACTTTGCATTAGTTACTATTGATGAAAGAATATTAAAATAGTGCTATTAACTATAGTCCATAGTTTATATTAGGTGTATTTTCCCATAAACTACCCTATTATTAATACCTTGTGTTCATGTCTTACATTTGTTATAATTCATGAAAGAACATTCTTAACCTGGTAATATTTACCCCAGTCCATTGTACACAAAAGGAGTCAACATGTTATATAGTACCATGTTTTGTCTTCTAATTTTCATTTTCGTAAGATGCACCACATTTGCAAACCTGGGAAAAATCTCACTTGGTAATGGTGTATAATTCTTTTAATGTATTGTTGACTTAAGTTTGCTAGTATGTTTCCAAGATTTTTTGAGCTATACTCATGAGTGATAATAGTGCATAATTTTCTTTTTGTTTGACTAGAGTAATGCTTGCCTCATAGAATTAGTTGGGAAATATTCTTTCCTATTCCAAGGTTGGAAGACTTTGATCAGTATTGTTGTTAATTCTTTGAATGTTCAGTAAATTCACCAGTGAAGTCATTTGGTCCTGGACTTTTCTTGCTGGGAACATTTCTGTGTATGTATGTTTGATATTGTTCATTTATACTATTTTTCAAGTTGTACCATTTTTTATTAATTTTTTTCTAGTTGTTCTTCTCATTATGAAAGTTGTATATTGAAACCCCCAAGTATTATTTTAGAGGTTTCCTTTTTTTCCTACAGGTTTTTCAAAGTTTGCTCATGTATTGTGGGGCACTGTGCTTAGATGCACATATATTTATGATTGCCATTTCTTGTTTTTGGTGGATTGACCTTTTTATTAATATCTATTGTCCTTTGTCTATTTTGACAGTTTTTGACTTAAAGTCTATTTTGTCCAATATTAGTATAACTATTCTAGCTCTCTTTTGGTTACTATTCGCATGCAATATTTTTTCCATCCTTTACTTTCAACCTATTGGTGTTTTGGGGTCTTAGATGAGTCTCTTATAAGCATCATATAATTCTATATTTGTTCTGTATCCACTCAGTTAATCTATGTCTTTGATAGGGTTGATGAATCCATTTATATTTGGTGTAATTATGGATCAGTCAGGACTAATTTCAGCCGTTTTTGTCTTTTTTTCCTTTTATGACCATCTTTTTGTCCCAATTTTTCTTTGTCATAACCCTTGTTTGTGTATGATTGGCCTTTTCTGAGGTAACTCTTCTTCTTCTGGGACCTTCATAATGGATTTATTGGTATGCTTTTTCCTTGTTGTTCCACAGGTCCCTTAGGTTCTGTTCATTTTTTTCTCTCCATTGGTTCATCAGTCTGTGTGATTTCAATTTTCCTTCTTCTAGTTCACTGATTCTTTCTTCTTCCTGTTCAATCTGCTACTGTATGTCTCTAGTGTATTTTTAATCTCTTCTATTGTGTCATTCATTCCCATAATTTTAGTTATGTTTCTTTTTATTCTTTTACATTCTTATTAATATCTTTTATCTCTTTGACCATATTTTATTATATCTCTTCTGAAATTTAAATTAGTTCCTTTGACTGGGTCATAAACTCCTGTTTCTTAGGACAGTTTGTGAGTTTTGCTTATGTCTAGGTATCTGATTATCTTGATGAGTATTTAGTTCGCTAAAAGCTGCTGGGGGAAATATACCAGAAATTGGTTGGCTTTTATAATGGGAATTTATTAGGATAGAAGCATACACTTCTGAGGCTTTGAAAATGTCCAAACAAAGTCATCTTCATAGATGCTGTCTCATTGAAGGTTAACTGCTGGCAATCCTGGACACTTTCCACATGACAAGGAACATGGAAACATCTGTTTCTCTTCTGGGCCTCATTCCTTCAGCTTTTGGCTGCTCTTTCTGTGGTTTCTTCTAGCCCACATTCCTTCCTGAACTACTGGGTAGCTTCTATTCATCTCTGCAACTTTTTCTCTGTGTGTCTGCTGCTTTCAGTCCTTCATTTATATTGGACTCCACCAAGAGGACCAAGACACACCTTGGAGCACAACTCTCTGAAGTAATAAAAAAAAATGCCCCAAACAAAATCCAATCCAATCAAAGCACCCAAACCCACAGGAATCTATTAGTTCAAGAATTCATGTGCTTTTCTGGAATCCACAAAAACTTCAAATTGCCACAATGAATTTACAGTGAAAGTCAGTTTGTCTCTCATGCCTAGGCCTTTATTGTTGATTGGTTTTGCATCAAAACTCTTCTTTGACACTTGGCTCAACTTATTCTAAACTTTTAGAATTGCCTGTTTTAACTGATCAGATTTTCCCAGCTCTTCTTCATCTGATTCTAGGCTTATATGCAGTATATTTTTAAAGATTGCATTATTTGTGTAATTGTTTCACCCCAAGGAGGAAGATCCTTCCTCAATTCTGTCTCTGGTAATATTGATCTGATCTGTTTTATTTTGTTTCCTTTCTATACTTTTTTATACACTCCTTTCATTGCCTCTAGCTGCTTTGCTTGGAGGGCAAATTCTTGAAGGAGGGTCATACCAGAAAGGACTTCCCAAGCCAGTTTTTCCAGTCAAATAAAGACCAAGACTAAAAAAGAGGGCTCAAAACAGCCCCAAAGAGTCCTGGTGAGATAAACAGATTAGGCACCAGAAGCTATTTTCATAACTCCATGAAGCTTGCATTTCTGGATTGCCCAAAAATGGCACCCATTAGCAAAATGTTCCCTGCAATCCTAAGGAAATATTGTGCTGTTAAACTTTCACTGCCTTACCCCATGTCAGCAGTGGGGTTGAACCAATAACAGTAGCCATGCATTTCTGGGGAAACAAAAATAGGAGTTCAGAACTGGAAGCCAGTGATCCAAATGCACTGATCAAAAGATATGATCAATGCTAGGCTGTGCCTCCTCCTCACCATTCTTGTAGTAGAAGACTTCCATGTCCCTCTCCATCCACAGCAGGCAGCCTGGGACTGGATCCTAAGGCAACCCACATTAGTGGGTGATGGGTGTCAACAATCACTACAGAGTGAGCCACTCACATTTCTTTAACACAGTTTCTCAGCCTCTTCCATCTACTTTCACTTGGATTCTGTATAGTGTTGCCCCTGGCTTCTCAAGCTCCAGAACAGTTTCTTCAAACAGTTCCTGCCTTTTCACAAGCTGTTTTGGATGAGGAGTGAGTCCTGGATCTCCTTAATCTGCCATCTATTTGGAATTTCCCTTGCAAATGTAAACAATTTTCATATAGCTGTAACAAGATAACCTATTTCACATCAGCTGATGTTCAAGTAGTCCAGTTGTAGTGGTGAAGTTTATGGTGATACATGCATCAATGATTTTGCCTGGAAAATGAGCTTGGCATGTATGAATTTCATTAGAGATATTTTGAACTACCTTATCAAAGACTCCCTACTAATATATTTTTATGTCCTCTTCCATTGTTTTGCATTTCATAATGTATTAGTCAGGGTTCTCTAGGGAAACAGAATTGACAGGAGATAACTGTAAATAGTATGAAATTTTATAAAATTCACTCATGTGACCATAGGGACACACAATACCAAATTCTGCAGGCAGGCTGCAAACCAGGGGCTCCAATAAAGTTCCTTGATGAGTTCTCATGAGATGTTGGCTGTCGAAATTAGAGCAGGAAATATGCTCTGAATGCTGAAATCACTTCCCCTTTTAACACATTCAACTAATTGGATAAAATGTCACTAATTGCTGATGGGAATCTCCTTGGTTGATTGTATGTATGCAATGACCTCACTGATGACTAAAGTCCATAAATGCCCTTGTATTACACTTAGCCTAGTGTTTGCCTTACCAAATCACTATGCAGAATTACTTGGCTGACTTGACACAGTAGCCAAACCATCATAGTCCAACCCTTTGCAACTTGGCAGCCATACACATAAACTTAAACCATACTTAGTCTAGTAATAAAAATGATAACAAGCATATATATATATATTTCTGTTGACAATATTCAACTGTACTGCACACAACCAGAAATGCAGTAATTCCCTACATAATAAGGGGCAAGTCTTTGGGTAATATTCACTATTTAACTTGACATTCTTAAATATTATGACATGAAAATAAAAAAAAAAAACTTATGTCATATGATAAGTGAAAAAGTTGGGAAGAAATCAAAGGTATTCATTTATGTACATATGCAGTCATACTCATAACAAAACAAGGAAGAAATATTCATGTTTTTGCCCACTCAGAAAGGTCTATCCTTATACCTCTTCTCCAGACCTCTTTGTCACCAATTTTCTAATCCTGTTCCTTCGAAATCCCTGACCATCCAGCCAAACCATAGGTACCAGCTCATGAATCAGTATAGAAACACACCTCCAGCCATTTCTTCTTCCAAGCAAAATGAATGACTAGGAGCACTACACAAAATTCTGCCGACTGGGAGGATTTGCCCTCACCACTGATCTTCAGGGATATCCCAGAAAAGGACTGCAGTGCTCTAGGTGTCCACTTTCAGGTGGTACCTGCATGTCATGCAGAACCATCTGTAAAGCAGGCCCAAGTTTTCTCTTCCTCAGTCAATTGATTCTAAGGAACTCTTGAAGAGGCCAAAGCTGTGGGCTAGGAAAGAGAAGGTAATATGGCAGGAGTGGTGACTATGGGCATTTGGGCTACTGCCTCATGTTACTTATGCCTTCAGGAACCACTAGAGCCCTATCTCTTATATACCACTTCCACTTTATTATGGATTGCTGCTGTGCATGCCCAAATTTATGGTTTGGTTTGTCAGACAATGCCCAGTTCATGATAGGCAACTCAGGTTTCATGGTAAGTTGGTGACCCATGGTTAAGTGTTCAGGCTTTACTAAGGCCCAGTAACAGGCCAAAAGCTGTTTCTCAAAAGGAGAGTCATTTTCTGCAAAGGATGGCAGGGTTTTGCTCCAAAATCCTAAGGGTCTGCATTATGATTCTCCAATAGGGGCCTGTCAAAGGCTCAAGATGGCATCTCTATTTGCCACTGACACCTCCAACACAAATTGATCTGCTGGGTCATATGGCACAAGTCATAGTACAGCCTAGACCTGACAGAGAGCCTCTGCTTGTTCTGGTCCCCAATCAAAACTAGTGACTTTACTTATTACTCAGTAAATGGGACAGAGTGGGTACACCCAAATGAGGAATGAGTTGTCTCCAAAATCCAAAGAGACCAACTAGCATTGTGCCTCTTTTTGGTTGATAGAAGGGACCAGCTTCAACAGCTTATCCTTCACTTTAGAAGAGATATCTAAATATGTGCCACATCACTGGACACCTAGAAATTTCACCATGATGGAAGGCCCTTGCATTTTTGTTGGAATTATCTCCCATCCTCTCATGGAAATGGCTTACCATTAAGTCTAAATGCATTACTCCTTCTTGCACACTAGGTCCTATCAACATGATATCATCAATATAATGGACCAGTGTGATGTCTTGTGGGAGGGAGAGATGAACAAGCTCCCTGCAGATAATATGACATAAAGCTTGAGAGATGATATACCCCCAAGGCAGGAGAGTGAAGGTATATTGCTGGCTTAGGCAGCCAAAAGCAAACTGTTTAAGGTGGCCCTACTAATGGCAATTGAGAATAAAACATTTGCCAGATCAATAGATGCATGCCATGTACCAGGGAATATGTTGATTTGCTCAAGCAATGATACCACATCTGAGACAGCAACTCCAAATGGATTCATCACCTGGTTAAGTTTACAATAATCCACTGTCATCCTCAAAGACCCACTTGTTTCTTCACAGGCCAAACAAGACTGTTGAATGGGGATGTAGTGGGAATCACCACCCCTGAATCCTCAAATCCTTTATGGTGGCACTAATTTCTGGAATTTCTTGAAGAATTTGGTATTGCTTTGATTTACTATGTTGCTAGGTTTGGGCAGTTCTACTGGCTTCCACTTGGCCTTTCCTACCATAATAGCTCTCATTCCACAAGTCAGGGACCCAATGTGGGGTTTCTGCCAGTTACTGAGTATGTCTATTCCAATTATGCATTCTGAAACTGGGGAAATAACCACAGAGTGGGTCTGAGGACACACCAGACCCACTGTGTGATGGACCTGAGCTAAGCAATTATTTGATCTCTATAAACCTTACTTTGACTTGTGGACAGCAGTGATGTTCTGTGTATCCTGGAATTAATGTCACTTCTGAGCCAGTGTCTAATAATCCCAAAAATGTCTGATAATTTTGTTTTCCCCAATTCACAGTTACTCTGGTAAAAGGCCATAAGACTTTTTGGGGTAAACTAGGAAGAAGAGTAACAGCATAAACTTTTGACAATGTGAAAGGATCCTTCCCCAGGGGGACTTGGTCTTCTCGTTGCTGAAGGGGCTCTGGGTCTGTAAACTGTCTCAAGTCTGGGAATTGATTAAAGAGCTATGATTCACTGTGTCTGTAATTTAAGTTAGGGTTTTGTTCACTCAACCTAGAACTCTTCTGCTTATACAGATCAAGTAGGAATTTAGTAGGCTTCCCATGTACTTCACTTTTAGGTACCTCATGATCTATTAGCCAATGCCATAACTCCTTGTGATGCAAGGACTCTTTTAATTGCTGCTTGGAGCCTGCTTTTCATTGCTGTAGCTATGTCTTTGGTGATTAACTGCTGATACCTGATCTTTACTGGTCTGAGATTTGATCATCCCCATAATGCTTAAGGATTCTAGTTCCATTACAGCAGTTCCTTCAGTAATATCTGGACTACAGAGAAGAGCAAGCACAGAGCTCTTCAGGAAAGATGGACTTAATCATAATAATTTATCCCTCACAGTCCTAGTTAAGGATGTGTCCTCTGAACATTCCTAGCATGGGTGGGCAGATCTTAAATGGTAAATCCATTCTAGCATTTCTATCTTTCTAAGTCTTTGAATTCCCTCTTCCACTGTATACCTGGGTAAATTGGGCATCTTAACCTCAGATATTCTAGGCTATTTTTCGGTCTATGTTTCAGTCAGCTACCCAAACAAACTGTTAGAGCCCTTTCTAAACCCTCAAGGTACATTGTTGATCCAGAATTACTGTGTAGGGAGCCCATACAAAAAAATCAACCTGATCCAACTTTATATTCCTTCCACTATTATCCCATACACTTAGTATCCATTCCCATACATATTCCTCTGATTTCTGCCTATATAAATTTGAAAACTCATGCAGTTCTTTTAGAGTATAGCATACTTGCCCATGGTCACACTTTGTATTTCACCTTTGGGGATTTGTTGTGACTTTTGAGTAGAAATAGGTCTGAAAGACAAAAGGGGTGATGGGCATGGGTAAGGAGAAGGATTAGAAATGCCTTGCTAGCTACTGACCTCAGGGCACTCCTTTGCATTTTCATCTGGTGAGACAGGATTAATCCCTTCAGGTAGGGGTGAGAAAGCAGATTTTTCAGGGCAGGGTGGAGGTTGGGCATTGAATGCTAGAGTTTGACTGATACTTGCCTCAGAGTTGGGAGGAGGTCCAGACTCCCTGGGGCAGGCCATAGGCTGGGCAGTGCAGGCTTTGTTTTGGCTGATACCCACCTCAGGGCTGGAAGGAAGTCTGGACTCCCTGGGACAGGCTACAGGCTGAGTGACACAAACTTAACTTTGTGTGGTCTCCACAGGGCAGAACATCACAGGTTTATATTGCAAAGTCTCAGCAGAATTTAGAGTTCCAATGTCCTTACCAATATCATCATCAACCCATATGTCTTCATCCCAATCCTCAGGTTTCCACTCCTTTCCAATCAATGCCTTCATGTTAACAGCAGATACCCTGAGAGGTTGAGATTTTAGTTTCCTTTGTAACCCTGCTACTCATAGAGTGAGACTCTGAGTCTGGTTTTCAGAGATCTCAAGCCTGTGGCTGCATGAAACAAGATTTTCTTTCTGAGCACAGATAGAAACTTTCACATCATTTATGTGGCATTTAAGTTGCAAATTTGAATCCCTTAGATCACCCCTTTCTTTTGTAACTGTATCTTGAGTATCTAGGAGGAGGCAGCCAACATCATTGTACTTTATGATTCCAGAAAACTCTATTAAGGTGTTGAAAACTCTCTCACCCAGATCCTTGCCTCCCATAAGCATGGAAGTAGGGGAATGCAGTGTTGATATTTTGCATATCTCCATTGCCAGCTCATACCATGGACTGTCAGTGACTTCTTGATTATTCGAAAGGGAATTGTTAGTACCCTTTAATCCAATTAGAGTAGAGAGCCAATTGCAAAACTCCCATAACCACTTCAGAAACCCCACGTTTAAGATTCCATTTCTCAAGGACAACTCCCAGGACCAAGCTGTATTACTCAGAGTTCTCTAGCTAAATAGAATCAATAAGAGATATCTGTAAATACTATGAGATTTTATAAAATTCTCTCATACAACCATGGGGATGCACAAGTCCAAATTCTTCCAGGCAGGCTGCAAACCAGGGTCTCTGATGAAGGCCCTTGATAAATTCCTGGGAGATGCTGGCTGTCTGAGGTAGACATCAGAATTCTCTCTAGGAATGATGAAATCACTTCCCAGTTTAAGGCCTTCAACTGATTGGATGATACATCACTAATTGCTGACTCCTTAGTTGATGATAGATTTAATCACCCATCTATGCAATGAACTCACATATGACTGAAGTCCGTAAATGTCCTTGTATTACAATTAACCCATTGCTTGCTTGACCAAAAAACTGGGCACAATCCTGGCTGAATTGACACATTAGCTTAACCATCACACATTATGAGTAACTTGATGAAGCATTCACATGTAGTTCCTTTTAGGGACTCTGGGGCAAACAGAGCACTATATAGCACTTCCTAGATTCCATTCCCAGAATTTGATTTGTAACCCTGATGCCACTATTTCTCTATTTAAAGTTCAGAAGCATTTTGCTAACAGTTAACTAACTCATTTGGAGAGGTCTTATACAGGACTTTATTGAAGGGAAAAATCTTGTTGTCTCCACAATTTGTTGAGCTGCTCATTTGGCATTTTTCATATATTCTCACTGAGTTTTGTGAGTGTGAGTCTTCATTTGTATCATAGCAAATTTTCTTTGTTTTATCATTTTTTAGGTGATAATGTATCTATTAGTTCAGATATTTATTTACCCTTTTTATTTGGTTCCTAATGACTTCAGTAAGCTCCATTTGTTTTCATAAAATTCCAAAATCATGAACTACTCTGAATACACATCTACAGTCAGTATAAATATTAAAAGATTTTCCTTTAGCTAAAAGACAGCCTCTAATTAAAAGTTTTAACTCTGCTTGCTAGGGCATAGTGCAGCCATGGGCTTGTTGACCATTAATTGTTTCTATTGCAGTAGTTAGTTCATAGTCTGCTTCATATTTATATGTTTCATTTTAAGGTAAGTCATGTCTACAAATACGATCAAAGCCAGATTAATAAAGTTTTTTTTTTTATTTTGTAAGTCTGGTCTGGGTATAATAACTGTAAAAGAACAACTCCAAAATCTAGAGGCCTACCTTAATGTCTTGGGTAACAGAGTGCTGGATTTAAAGTATTATAATGGAGGATTTGGATATTTTAAGGAGAGAGCAATATGATTTCATAAAAGGTCAGCTTGTGAGCTGACATATCCCGTTTTTTTCTTGAGATTAGAAAGTGGCAAACAGTGTGATTTATTAACTTAAAAATATGCCCCCTGACAAAATCAGCTGACACTTCACAACTAATTTTGCAGCATCAGCTACTGCCTTTAGACAGCAGGGAGTGATCTAGCCAGTGCATCCAATTGCAGACTGGAATATGCTATTGATCTCTGTTGACATCCATGTCTCCAGTGAGGACTCTTAAAATTTTATTTTTAATTTTCATAAACATACAATATCAGTTTAATTGTAATTGGGTATAAACTTAAATTTGGGTGTGGTGGAAACAGTATAAAGTCCATTTAAAGATATTTAAGGGGCCCTGTGGACAAAGTATTTGACCTTGTGTTAAACTTTCAGTTTCACAAGGATTGTGAAATTGACAGATGGAGCAAGGTTTATATAACAACATTACTTCACAATTAACATTTTTTTTTCTGATGTCAAAGCTCTCATCTGTAGTTGGCTACAAGCTCTTGCAGGGAAGCATCAGAGTACTACCATGTAACTGAGGAAAAAACATAATTGTTTTGTGGCATATAGCATATTATAAAGAATGACTGAAATTATAATGACTAACAATATACTCTTGTATAATATCTTGCAAATCAGCACCAGAACATTTCATGGACAGTAAAGTCATTAACAACTCTAGGAACTTCATGTAGTTTCTGAAACATTTATACTAATAACTTTTTTACCCACACAAATTTAACCAACAGAAGGATAGAAAATTCCTTTTAATTTGATAGCATATTCCATGCAAGTCTCAACATATCAAATAAACCTAACTACATTTAACATTTCTCTTTTTATAAGGGGAAAGAAGAAATCTTTGTGACTTTCTAGGATCCCTGCAAAAATCTGTGATCAAGGTGACACACTTTAGCAGTGCAAAATGTCAAAATTGTCAGGAGGTTTGTTATACATGTCAAATATGGTCAAGGGTCACTGTGAACTATACTTGGCTCCTTATTTAACCAAAGTGACAATAAAATATTAAAACAGCCTTATGGAGGTAGTATAGTTATTTACAAACACAATTATTTTAAAAGGGAAATGACTTGATTTAATTAAACTAAGGTGAATATAATAAGGGCCACAAGAGTATCGGTGAATTATTGTGATAAGACATAGAATAAATGCCTTCTAGACCAATTATTCACGATGTTAATAAAATTTCTTACAACCTCTTACTAGGAGAAGAGAATAATACCCCAAAATATTGTCATTTTAACAGAGAAAACCAAATTTCAAATTTGCATGAATATACTGTTTTTAAAAATCTCATAGAAAACCCTGTTATATCTTATCCAGCTTTGACCATGGAAAATAAAATTATTTTTCTGCAAACCATTTACAACTTTCTTATTCATTTAGGTTTAATCCTATATTTTTATTTTTTAGTTTTTCAATAACCAATGATTTTGCATGAGGACAGTTTTATTCTCTATTTTTTCCTCAACAAAACCATATCTGGCATACTGTGCCAGCTCCATTTAGCATAAGCCTAATAACTTTAGGTATCAAAAGATCTTGAACTCTCTCTATAAGCTGACAATTTTTTTTAATTTTTTTTTTATTGTGGGTAAAAATCAAAATTTTCACAATACATACCAATATTTGCTGTGGGCGGTGGGGAACATGGGAATCCCTGTAATTTCTGAGTAATATTTAGGTAATCTAAGCACCTTTAAAAAAATATATATATATATATATACATATATATAACAAATAACATTTATATAAGCTGACAATTTATACAAAACTCAATCTTTGCTAAATTTTCCATCATGAGTAAATATTTAATTGTAACAAAAGTTCTCATTCCCTGGAAAAGAGCTCATAATATTTCTCCTTTAAGCTGTATCATGGATTACGCTATTCAATATTTTAGTTTTTTGGAAATGGAATGAATGGCTCTCTGACAGCCAGGCTGGAGTCATTGGCTCCCATAACCCAGAATCCCGGCTGCTAGGCCAGGTGACAAGTGAGCACAGGTGCGCAGCCAGGGGGGTGGAGGTGGCGTGGATGCTTACCTAGGCCCTGGGTGCCTGGGCCTCAATGGGGGTGGGGGCGCTGAGGCTACAGATGAAGCTGTGGCAGACCAGGATTTGTTGTGGGGAGGCAGAGGAGGGAGGGAGACAGCACCAGGTCTTGCTGCACCCAGAGGTGGAGACCACAACCGTCCTTCTCAATTTGACCCTGAAAAAAGAAGAAGAGGAAGAAGAGATTCACAACTGGGAACTGGAGGATGGGCACACAGATATGCAGAAAATGTGAATCTGATCAGAGGGAGGCTGGGTGCAGGCCCTATTTGATAAGGTGGCCATATATTTTTCTGATGAGTAATGGGAAGTTTTGACCTAGCACTAACAGGCCCTCTACCAGGAAGTCATGAAGATGAATTTTGAGATTGTCCTGTCCCTGGAATTCCCATTCCCTAAGCCAGATATGATCACTCAGCTGGAAGGGGAGGAAGAGTCTCAGAATTCTGATGAATGGCAGCTCCAAGGGGGAGCCTTCACAGAAAATGAAGCATCTGATGTTAAGCTTTCAGATTGGGCAGATCCAATGAATACCACCTCCCAGTTTCCTGAGCCTCAGCATCTTGAGTGCCTTGGACTCTGCCTGCCTTGGGACATCCTAGAGCTTCCTGAATGGTACCCCTTCTATGTGGCCATGGGCTTCCCAGGGTATGACCTCTTGACCGACGATATAGCTGGAAGTTTCACTTCAGCCAGGGTGTACACTGAGACTATGATGCAGGGTTTTAGTTAGTGGTGGTGGAATATGATTAGAGCACTAACAACTGCCATGCTGCCAAGCAGTTTGTATTATTGGAAAAAATGTCCAAGACTGGTGCAAAGTGAAGCTGCAGCTCCGAACTCCCATGCCATGTGGTGGGCATACTGAGGCCCAAGAATGGGAGGTTTGCTCTGGTGAACCAGCAAGTGGCCGAATATCTAAGGTACATGCAAGCCAAAGGGGACTTATCACCAGGGAGGTGATGTAGATGAAAGCTTTTGAAATTGCCCAGGAAATGAACATTCCAGAGAAAGGGTTCAAAGCAAGCTTTGGCTGATGTCAAAGAATGATGAGGTGGTATGACCTGTCTTTGTGGCATAAAGTGCCAGTGCCCCAGCACCTGCCTGAAGAACTGATTGAGAAACTCATGACTTACTAGCAGAATGTCCTGGCTCTGTGGAGGGAACATGACTATGAGGTGGATCAGTTAGGAAATGCAGATGAGACTCCAATTTGTTTAGAGGTGCCATCATGAGTGACTGTTGACAACCAAGAGGAAAAGCCCATCTTGGTCAAGACACCAGGCAGGGAAAAACTGAAAATCACAGCAATGCTTGACCTCTTGGCTGACAGGAGGAAATTACCTCTGTACATCATTTTGAGGGGAACATAAATCCCACCTGAGAAGTTCCCCAGTAGGATGGAGATCTGCTGCCACTGGTATGAATGGATGACTGAGGACTTGATGCAGGACTGGTTGGAAGTGGAGTGGAGATGGAGGACTGGCACGGTGCACAAGCAGAGAGGGAGGCTGATCTTAAACAGCTTCCAGGGCCATGCCAGTGACTCTGTGAAGAGCTCCATGGAAAGAATGAACATTGACATGGTTAGCATCCCAGGGGGCTTTAACTCACAGCTTCAGGTGTTGCAGGTGGTGGTCTGCAAGCCACTGAATGACAGTGAGCAGATCCAGTACTCCAACTGGCTTCTGGACAGAAACTTTGCACTGAGCCCAACTGGGAATGCCAAGAAGCCATGCCTTGGCCTCTTTCTGGAATGGGTCATGATTGCATGGAATAGCATCTCAAGAGAATTCATTGTCCAAGGGTTAAAGAAGTGCCACATCTCCAGCAACTTGGAAGATGAAGATGATGCCATGTGGGAAATCCAGAGCGAATTGCCAGGAGGAGGGGGACTACCAAAAGAATGTGACACAGAAAACATGACTGAGAGCAAATGAAGGAAAAGTTCAGCAAATGGAACTATAATTGAAACAGTTGGGGAGGAAGCTCCTCAAGAAGAAGATTTCTGGAAGTGTGGATGCACAGAGAACAGCAGGAAAATACCACCATGGAGCTCCCCACAGCAGTTTGTACATCCTGTCCTGCGACAGCCTAGCCCCATCCCATATCTGTGAAGTGTCAGTAAAGTTAGGGATCCCCATCAATGACATGATTAGAAAAGGAACTGCCTCATTTTTTGTTGTGGAGATTACTCCATGTGTCCATCAAAAGAAACCTGAAATTATGAATAAACAAAAATATTTCCAGGAGGAGAGATCACTTGTTTGATACCAAGACTCATATGGGCACAACCCTACCAGTGTCCTTTCTACGGAGAAAACCTCGAGTAAATGTTTTATTTTGCCTTTGAAAATGCATCCCAGAATAGAACCTGTCCCCACACTAGTCAAGATTGCAGAGAAAGCTTTGTAGAAATGTGTCATTTATGTACACATGCTACTTACACATTTCCTTTTTAGGAAAAGTAAGATACTAATGATAACAGCAAAATCAAGACCTACTGGCCTGGTGCCAGAAGATGGCTTTTCTATAGACAATCTGGGTTAGCATGGGAGATAACCGGTTAAACTAAACTATGCTATTTTATTTATCTTCCCAATCTGGGTGGCAGCTAGACTTTTAGGGTTTCATTTAATGGCCCCATTTTTTCATTATTTTTATATTTAATGATAGGGTAGAATTTAGTACACAAGTTCTGTTTCTCAGGCTGCCTGCCAAAGAAGTCACCATAAATTATCTGCTATCTATTTGGTACAAGGCCCATTGACTCATTTGATACCTGTTTTGCTACTTTCTTTAATACTTTATCACCAGGGTGGTGGGAGGGCTTAGACCTATAGCCACAGCTGTTCCAGGATGTCTTATCTCCTTCTGCCCCACAGGAATAAGTTGAGGGGGCCATTGAATTTTTACACTATAGTAATTTGCATTCCCACATAAGTCAAATGTTATGAAAACATTCCTACAAAGCTATTTGTGCTACAAAACATGCCAGAGCCTTATAGACAAAGTCATTGCTAGAAATGTCATTCCAATATCAAATCTGGCTAACAAGCTACCATAACCACAGCTCTGTCCTATAGACTCATATCACCTGTATATCATAAACTATTCTTGGTATCTTGAAACACCTATTTCTATTCAGGTACTCATTTCCCTGTTAGTGATTTTCCTTTCTAATTTTTTTTTTTAAACAGTTTTTCCCCAAAGGAGGACATTTCTTTTAACAATTCCTTTTCACTTAACTTCTGGTGCCTGAAAACTCTCAATATTTGAATTGTTCTCATTTGCTTTTACCTGTGCAATATTCTTTGTCATCACAGATTGCATCTAAACCCAACTACTTTGCCTTCCAGAAGTTTCCATTCCCTTCCATTCTACTTAATTTATCCTCCATTGACCAGGTTCCTGGCCCTTTTTCCTCTTTATGCCCTATTTCACTAGCTTTGGAAGCTTAAAGGTCTTTCAGTTTGGTTATCTTGTCGATAAGAGTAGAAAATGAGTTCAACGCATTTCATTCCACCAACGACTCAAGTCTCATCAGCTAATAAATGATGTCTTACATGTTGCATAGCACTGGAACTTTCCTAGGGTAATGGCTCTACTGTCAATTTTTTTTCTGGGCTCATTCTTCCACTCTTTTATAATCTATGCCTCACAGAGCCCCAATACAACTGTTTTGCAGAATGGCTGTTACCCCAGGGTTAGTATAGCACACATTAAGACATAGTTGTACCCCCAGTAGATAGAAAATGATCCCAACAATAAACTTTGATAATAAAAAAATCTCCTGTCTTTTTTTGAAAAATAACAAATAAAATAGAAAAATAAAATTTAAAAAAAATTGATATAAATATAATTTTATACATTGCATCTTTCATCATTTTTAGATCTGTTATCTTATATGTACAGTGACAATTTCTTCCATGTGTTCTTCCAGTGTCTTATTTTTTACATTTTATCTTCAAAGAAGTTTTAGGTTAAAGAGAAGTCACATAGAAAATATAGGGTTTTCACATATACCCAATGCCCTCCCCCTTTTCCACTCTCCCCTATTAACAACGTTTTACATGTTATCACTACCTTCTTCCACTACCCATTCCATGTTCCCTTTACCCTCAGCATGCACTTCAGCTGGCATATTTCTATTTAAAATTTTTTTTATTTATTTTCATTTTTTAAAGATATTTAGATTATACAAATGTCACATAAAAAATATGGGGAATCTCCATATGCCTCGTTCCCCACACCTCCCACATTTTCCCACATTAACAACATCCATTAATGAGGTACATTCGTTGCAATTGATGAACACATTTGGAGCATTGCCACTAAGCATGGATTAAATATTACATTGTAGTTTACACTCTCTCAGACCCAATTCTGTAGGTTATGGCAAGATTTATAATGGCCTATATCTGTCATTGCAATGTCATTCATGACAACTCTCAAGTCCCAAAAATGCCCCTGTATTACACCTATTTCTCCCTATATCTGCCCTCAAACTTCCAGTGGTCACTGCCTCCACATCAAAGATATAATTTCTTCCATTGCTGGAATCACAATAAGTCTATAGTAGAATACCTGTAAGTCTACTTGAGTCCATAGTTCATTCCCCAATCCTGAGGATTCTGGGATGGTGATGTCCACTCCACCTCTAATTGAGAGGGGTCTGTAATCCCATATGGCCAATGAATGGGAATCTCTTGCTTGCAGTTGTAGACTCAGTTCCTTGGTACAGTATTTGTCCATTATCACCTCCATGTTAGTTGTCCTGGGTGAGATTAATAAATTGGAGAGTAGCTGTAAGATAATATCCCATTGTAGTTTTTTGTTTTACTTTTTTTTCCCTGAAATTTCTTTATTTTACGTTTTTCTTGAAGAAATCACTTTTACTGACACATATTAATAAAGCATAAATCATCCAAAGAGTACAATCAATGGTATTTGGTATAATCACATGGACATACAATCATCACTTCAATCATTTTTTGAGTATTTTCATTATTCCAGGAAAATAATAATAACAAACAAATCCATGTAAACAAACAAACAAACCAGTTTTAAGCAATGTTTTGTAGTTTTCTAAATACAGGTTCTTTATGTACTTGGCTTAGTTTATTACTAAATATTTGATTTTTTTAATTGTTATTATAAGTGGAATTTTTTTCTGATTTCCTCCTCAGATTGCATACCAGCAGTGTATAGAAATGCAACTGAGTTTTGCATATTAATCTTGCAAATCTTTTCTAGATATATGATCATATCATCAGTGAATAGTGAAAGTTTTACTTTTTCCTTTCTTATCTAGGTGCCTTTTATTTCCTCATCTACCCTAATTGCTGTAGCTAGAATTTCTAGCACAATATTTAATAACAGTGTTGACAGTGGGCATCCTTGTATTTTTCCTAATCTCAGTGGGAAAGCTTTCAGACTTTCATTGTTGAGTACAATGCTAGCTGTGTCTTTTCATATATGCATTTTAGCATATTGAAAAACCTTCTTTCTATTTCTGCCTTTTGGAGTGTTTCTTCTTTGTTTTAATCAAGAAAGGGTGCTGTATTTTGTCAAATGCCTTTTTTTTTTTTTACATCAGTCGATAGGATAATCGGATTTTTCTTCTTCAATATATCAGTGTGATTTATTACGTTAATTGATTTTCTTGTATTGAACCACCCTTGCATACTCAGGATAAAACCCACTTGACCTTGGTGTATAATTGTTTAAAAGTGATTTTGGATTGGTTTGCAAGTATTTTGCTGAGGATTTTTGCATCTACATTCATTATAGGTATTGGTGGGTAGTTTTCTTTTTTCCTGGAATCTTTATCTGGTTTTGATACTAGGGTGATAATGGCTTCAAAAGATGAATTTAGTAGCATTCTTTCCTGTTCAATTTTTTCATATGTGTTTGAACAAGATCAGTATTAGATCATCTTTGAATGATTGGGAGTATTCACCTGTGAAGTCATCTGGTTCCCAGCTTTTCATCTTTGGGAGGTTATTGATGATTGTTTCAATCTCTTCACTTGTGATTGGTTTGCTGAGGTCATCTATTTTTTCTAGAGTTAGTGTAGGTGGATAATGTGTTTCTAGGAATTTATTCATCTTGTCTGCATTATCTTGTTTTTTGAATACAGTTGTTCATTTTACACTCTTAATAGCTCTCTTATTTCTGCGGGGTCAGTGGTAAACATTTCTGATTTATTTATTTGTGTCTTCTCTCTTTTTTTCATTCTAGCTAAGGGTTTGTCAATATCGTTGATCTTAAAGAACTAACTTTTAGTGTCATTGATTCTATTGTTTTTGTTTTTGTTGTTGTTGTTGTTGTCAATATCATTTATTTTTTATCTGATCATTACTATTTCTTTCCTTCATCTTGGATTGGGATTATTTTGGTGTTCTTTTTCTAATTCCTCCAGGTTTGCAGATAGGTCTTCAATTTTAGCTCTTTCTTCTCTTTAAAAGTAAGCATTGAGGGCTATAAATTTCCCTCTCAGCACTGCCTTTGCAGTGTCCCATAGGTTTTGATATGTTGTGTTCTCATTTTCATTTGTCTCAAGATATTTGCTGAATTGTCTTGCAATATCTTTTTTGACCCACTGATTATTTAGGAGTGTGTTGTTTAATCTCCACAGATTTGTGAATTTTCCATTTTTCATCCATTATTGACTTCCAGCTTCATTCTGTTATGATCAGAGAAAGCAATTTCAATATTTTAAATTTATTGAGATTTCACTTGTGACCCAAAGTATAGTCTATCTTGGAGAAGGATCCATGAGCCCTCGAAAAGAATGCATATCCTGCTGTTTTGGGAAGCAGTGCTTTATAGATATTTGTAAGATCTAGGACATTTATCATATTACTCAACTTCTCTGTTTCTTTGTTTATCTTCTGTCCAGGTATTTTATCCAATACTCAGAGTGGTGTACTGAAGTTGCCAAGTACTATTACAGAGACACATGTTTCTCCCTTCAGCTTTTCCTCTTGTTTCTGTGGCACTCAGGTTATGAGCATAAATATTTAGTATAGTATTTCTCTTTGGTGAATTGCCCCTTATATTAATATATGATAACCTTCTTCATCTGCTATAACAGTTTTGCTTTAAAAATCTAATTTGTCCAACATTAGTATTGTTACTCTGGCTTTTTATTTTATTTTTTTATTTTAGGGAAGAGTGCAATGCAGTCCCCCACTACCACAAATTATGCAGTAGAGTTTCCTGCACTTGGGGAAATTGCAAGGGTCAGCACATCCGGAGTTTAATGGATAATCCTCATCCTGGGAAAAGCACTTTCATAATCATGATATCTCCCCTGCCAATTAACTGTGTTTATTTGCATGGAATATCTATTTGTAAACTTTCAATTTTAACCTGGTTCTGTCTTTACATCTGAAGTGAGTCTCTTGTAGACAACATATAGTTGGCTCCTATTTTTTAATCCATTCTATCTGTCTGTTTATTTTGATTGGGGACTTCAAGCCATTAACATTAACATTGAATGTTATTACTGTAAAGGCTACTTACTTTATCCATTTTGTCCTTTGGCTTTCTGCTGTCATATCATACTATTGTCTCTCTTTTTACCCTTTTATTTACCCTTCCTAATAATCTTCATTTCTACACTTTTCTTAAGTCTCTCTCCCTTGTTCTTGCTTTTGTGTGTGTGTGTCTTTTTTTTTTTTCCATTTCAGTCTGCATCACTCCCATAGTATCTCTTGTATTTCTGGGTTTGTTTGTTTTTTGTTGTTGTTGTTAGCTTGTTCTTTCCTTTTTCGCGTGTGAATAATTTGAAATCAACCTCATTTATGAAGGATAGTTTATTGGATACAGAAGTTTTGTGTGGCAGTTTTTTCTTTCACTACCTTAAATACATCATATGAATTTCTTCTCTCCTCCATGGTTTTTGATGAGAAGTTAGCACTTGATCTTATCAAGGTTCCCTTGCATGTGATGTATGCTTTTCTCTTGCTGCTTTCAAAATCTTCTCTTTATTTCTGATATTTGTCATTCTGATAGAAGGTTGCTCAGAGTAGGACTATTCATTTTGGGGGGGTGTTGTCCTTCTTGGATATTTATATTTATGCCTTTCATAAGGTTTGGGAAGTTTTCATTCATTATTTCCTGAAATATTCTTCCTGCCACATTTCCATTCTCTTTTTCTTCTAGGACACTGATAATCGGTAAGTTTGTGTGTATCAAATGGTCATTCAGTTCTCTGAGACTCTGTTCCTTTTCCTCCATACTCTTCTCTCTCTGTTCTCTTGTCTTTTCCAGTTCAGATATTCTGTCTTTGAAATAACTAATTCTGTCTTCATTCCATTCAAATCTGTTCTTACATGCTTCTAATGTATTTTTAATCTCATGCATCATGTCTTTCATTCCAATAAGCTCTGTTACATCTCTTTGCATGTGTTCAAATTTTTCTTTTTGCTCATCTAGTGTCTTCTTAATATACTTTATCTTTTTAGTCATATTTTCTTTCAATTCTTTGAATTGATTGCGGAGAGTTATATGGTTAGCATTGAATAATTGTCTTAAATCCTGTGTGTCTTTAGTATATTTTGTTTGTTCCTTTGGCTTGGCAACCTCTTCCTATTTCTTTTTTGTATTTTTTGTTTTTTTTTTTTGGTAAAGATTTATTTATTTATTTATTTATTTATCTATTTATTTATTTATTCTACCCCCATTCTTGTTTTATGCTCACTGCCTGCTGTCTGTGTGTTTTTCTCTGTCTGCTTGTGTTCTCTTTAGGTGGCACCAGGAACCTAGCTTGGGACCTTCCAGAGTGGAGAGAGGCTCCTCAGTCTCTTGCACCACCTCAGCTCCCTGATTTGCTGCATCTCTCATTGTCTCTTTTCTGTGTCTCTTTTTGTTGTATCATCTTGCTGTGCCAGCTCTCCTGCATGGGCCAGCAGTCTGTGTGGGGCAGCACTCTGCATGGTCCAGCACTCCACGTGGGCCAGCACTCCTGTGTGAGCTAGCACTCTTCATGGGCCAGCACTCCACATGGGCCAACTTTCTGCTTGGGCCAGCTTGATTTTTACCAGGAGGCCCTGGGAATCAAACCCTGGACCTCCTATATGGTAGACAGAAGCCCAATCACTTGAGCCACATCCACTTCCCTCTTCTTATTTCCTGGTATAAATTGTAAGTTTTTGTTGATATCTAGGCACCTGAATATGTTGGTTAATTTACTCTGATGGCCAATTTCTCTCCCAAATATTGCTCTTTTTTTTCACAGCTTATCTTTGATATTTTTTCAACTAAGCTATGATTTAAAAATTGCCCAGATTTTGTTATCAAAATTAGGACAGGGACTCCCTAATGGGGTGCAGATCTTTTCCCAGGAGTTAGGGTACAGAGACAAACAAAAGTAGTTTTTGTCCTTGCAATTTCTAAACCAGCCATCAGATGGCACTCATCAGCACATCTTTCCATGTCTCTGTTTCAGTCTTCATTTATGTCTGTTTTGCTCTAGCCAGAGCTGAGATTCAATTTTGGCTCAGCTGACCAAATTCACCAAAGAAAATACTCTCAATTCCTCTTTATTTTTCCTTGTAACAGCTGACAGAGAAGAATATGTCTGTTCACCTCTCAATCAGCTACAGTGAACCAGGGGTTTTTACCTCATTTCAATATCTTGGGGGTAGTAGAGGGGAGCTCTTAGTCACTGCAGTGGTTTGGTAACTCATATTTCTTGTTCAAGGTTCTTCATTTATCTGTCCTTTTCCATCCTGGAAGTTGTGTAGCACTATCTTGGTCTGCTGATCCCCAAAGCATGCCACTTTCATAGATTTTGGCTCTTTCTCTGCTGCTTTTGTTAGAGTTGGGCCCTGCCTGCCTAAACCAACACCATCTTTCCACAATCTCATTGCAATTTTGATTTGCATTTACCTAATAGCTAATGATGTTCAACACCTTTTCATATGTTTTTTTTATTATTTGTATTTTCTCTTTGGAAAAGTGCTTATTCAAATCTCTTGTCCATTTTTTAAATGGGATGTTTGTCTTTTTATTTTCAAATTCAGGGAGTTATTTAATATATGCTGGATATTAGGCCCTTATCAGATATGTGGTAACCAAATATTTTCTACCATTGGGTAGGCTGCCTTATAATTTTCTTGACAAATTCCTTTGAAGTGCAAAAGTTTATTTATTTTTAATTTTGGAGAAGTCTCATTTATCTAATTCAATCTCATTACTTGTGATTGGTCTGTTGAGTTCATCAGTTTCTTCTTTTGTTAATGTAGGCAGCTTTTGTGTTTCTAGAATTTTTTCCATTTCATCTAAGTTATCCATCTTGTTGGCATGCAGTTTTTCAAAATATCTTCTTATGATACTCTTTATTTCTGTGGGATCTGTGGTGATATCACCTCCCTCATTTTTAAATTTATGTATTTGTATTTTCTCTCTCTTTTCTTTTTCAGTATACCTAAGAGTTTTCAGGGAAGAGTGGGAGGAAGAACTGGTTAATTGCACTAAGCACCAATGTATTACATTTTCTGTGCAGTAGCTAGTGTCATGCATCCCTCCAATTTTTGTCATGCAGCAGTGAGGTAATCAACTCTAGACCTTTTCGAAAATTGCTTGTGCTAAAATGGGATAGGCAGACCTAATTCCCCATGAATTTGGGGTCTACAGTCAGATCACTGATCAGTGCTTTTAACTATCTACTTCAGATCACTAGGATAATGCCCCTAAGGGTGGTCAACATCCCATTTAAGTCACTACTTCTTGCCCCAGGCAGAAGTAGCAGTGAAGACTTAAAGAGAGTACACTTTTTCAATACTGTGGAATAAAGTTAAAGGGCTACATTTATTGGACAAGTGCTGAAACAAGAAAATGCAGCTTCAAAGTGCTGTACGACAATATCCAAAACCCTTCTTGGCCTCTCCCTTATTCCTTTCCCATGTTAGTTTGGAGACAGATGATGCTTCCTTTTGATTCCCTTGCCTTTTCTAGCTTGGAAAGACTGACTTGCATTCCTTTTTATAAAAGAATGAAAGAAAAATATTGGAGTTGAAGACTACAATAACGTAACTGCAAAACTCCCAGGAAGAATTCAAAAGAAAATTGGAGCTGGCAGAAGTAAGAATTAGTGAACTCAAAGACAAAACTGAGGAAAAAAGATAAAATAAGTAGAAAAGTCTAAAATAACCTATGACACCTATGGGACACTATCAAGCATACCAATATATGAATTTTGTTTATTCCAAAGAGAAAGGAAAAAGAGAAACAAGCACAAGGAATATTCAAAGAAATGATAGTAAAATTCTCAAACTTGGAAAAAGATGTGACTATGCAAAGCCAAGAAGCACTTCAAACATTAAACAAGATAAACTTGAAGAGAAATATAATTACACATATAGTAGTCAGACTGTCAAATGTGAATATCAAGAAGTGAGTACTGAAACTGCAAGAGTAAAGTAAATTATTCCATACAAGGGAGTCCTAATTAGATTGATAGACAATTTCTCATCAGAAACCTTAGAAGCATGGGCATATTGTGTTGAAATATTTAATGTGTTGAGTGAAAACTGTTGTAAACCAAGAATATCATATCGAGTAAGACTTTCTTAAAAAAAAAAAAAAACTAGGGAGAGATTAAGACATTCCAGAAAAAGAAAACCTGAGGGAAATTATTAACACTAGACATGTCCTACAAACTATACTAATAGGAGTTCTTCAGACTGATAGCAAAGGATACTACACAGTGGTTCAGAATGACATAAATACATAAAAGTCTGAGGTAAATTTAGCTATTTGGGTAATTATAAATGCAGTTAGTATTGTATGTATGTTTGATTGTAGGCAACTTCACTTCTTACTTCTAATAAAATATAATAATAACTCTATGGTTTTGGATATGAAAGATAAAAGATATAATTTGTAACAAGTACTAAAAAAGTGGAGGGACAATGGAATATAAGAACACTTTATGTGTATGCTATTGAAGTTAAGTTGGTACTAAATTTTTAAAATGTGTTATATATTAAGTTTGTTACATTTTAGCTCCATAGTAACCACAAGGACCATATATAAAAAATATATCCAGAAATAAATGAAAAAGGACTCAATATCTTACAATACAAAAAATCAAATAAATATGAAATTAAGCAGTAATCAAAAACATGAAGTTCAAAAATGTTATGACTTCCAAAGGCTAAATAGGAAAATGGAAGAAGAAAATCCTGCATTATCAGCAGCTAATGCAAATAAATTAATTAAATCTGCCAGTCAGAAGGCTGAGATTTGCAGAATAGATTAAAAAACATAAACCAAATTTAGGCTGTTTATGAATCTTACCTTAAATTCAAAAACATAAGAGGTTCAAAATCAAACGATGGATAAAAATATATATCATGAAAGTAGTAATCAAATAATAGCTGGAATAGTGATATTAATATAAGATAAAATAGACTAAAATCAAAAATTGTTACAAGGGACAAAAAGGTCATTATATACTGTTAAAGGGGTCATTTAAACAATAAGAAGAAACAATTACAAGTATATATTCATCTAACAGCAAGGCCTCAAAATAAATGAAGCAAATTATCAACAGACTTGAATGGAGTAATAGATGGTTTTATATTAATAGTAGGAGACATAAATATACTAGTTTCAATAATAGAACACTTATATGGAAAATCAGTAACAAAAAAGAATACCTGAACAATACTCTAAACCAACCAGACATTTAGAACTCTTCATCCCAAAAGCAATAGAATACAAATTCTTCTCTACTGGTCATGGATCATTCTCCAGGATAGACCATATCACAAAACAAGTCCCCATAATCTCAAAAGTCTTGAAATCATGCAATGCATCTTCTCTTACCATAATTAAATGAAGCTAGAAATCAATAATGGAAGAAAGAATGAAAAATTCAAAAATATGTGGAAATTAAATGACAGTACTCTAAAAAAAAAAAACAACAACAATGAAGCAGAGAATAAATCACAAGAGAAATTAGGATATTTCTTGAGGCGAGTGAAAGCAAAAACACACCTGCATATATTTAAGGAATGTAGCAATGGCAGTGCTGAAAGAGATATTTATAACTCTAAATGATTACATTAAAAAAAGAGGAAAGATTTAAATTAGACACTTAACCTCAAAACTGGAGTACCAAGAAAATGAACAGCAAAT